>AWOL01S0026181.1:17230-28004 GCA_000715115.1 Nicotiana otophora | reverse complement strand
GTCAAATATAGAAGGCTTGGCGAAAGGGTTTTTGAGAGCCAAGCACGGAGAAGGTCCTTCAAGAACCAAATAGACTATCAAATAATGTCCTTTATTGTTTGCTAGCCTAGTTTTAGATTTAAATTGTAATAAGGCTAAATGCCATTAGTAACTTTATTATTATTGTCGATTTAGTGAAGGTTTGGCTCATTTTCACATTAATGAAATGACGCAATTATTGGCATCAATTTTCTCCAAGTCTATGTGTCGCTTAGGCCTACCTCGGGCACAACGAGGTCCCCAAATTAGGGCGCGAATTATTACATGATTTTGCAAAACATGTTTAATATTGCAAGTATTCTTTCAATACCCCTTATTAACTCGGTTACCTTTTGCTTTTCTTCTTTTTGATTATTCCCATTCCCCAAGGTTGGTTCGTGCATACTGGCATCGTCAGCATATCATACTAGATCCAGAGGTCCTCCACCTCCCCCTCCACCAAGTCATCCTAAGGGCAAAAGAAAAGGGAAAGGGAAAATGGACAATTTGAGTGGTATCAGGAAGGACAACACTGCTATAGCTGAGAACTTCGAAACTTCAGATGGTCGGAGCACCCCGACATAGAATGAACCGGTCTTACGTCTGGAACAAAAGATTTTGGAGCCACAAGGAGAACTTGAGCATGTCCGGAACTTGGAAAACCTCTCTCTCACTCTAAATGTCCCTGATATTGACAAACAAAATCCAAATACCCAGAACCAAGCACCACAAAACCCACAAAATCAAAACCCGCCACCAAACCCTCCTGCACCACACCAGTACCCTACACCTCCCCAGAACCCTAACCCTCTTCCAATACCAACTCCGTAGCAACATCATCACCACCTAACCTAATACCTGCAGACTCCCACTTATCATACTCCCCAGAATATACCACAATCAACTCCTGACCTCCAAATCTCAACAAATGATCACCCTTATGCCCAGATCCCTGGAGTCCACCAAAGCAACCCGATATATGTGGAGACCTTACCCCATACCCCGTAATAAACCCTATACATACTTGAATCAACTGAGAAAGACCTGCTCATTAGAAATATGGCGGAAGAACTCAAGAAACTCACTGCAGAGTTCAGAGTGCCGAATGTGGTAAAGGCATTAAAGATTTATATTATGAGGACTTGTGCACTCAACCAGATGTAGAGCTGTCGGAGGTGTACAAACCTACCAAATTTAAAGTATTCGATGGAACTGGTGATCCGAAAGTGCATCTGAGGACGTATTGGGACAAACTTATAGGAGTGGGCAAAGATGAACGAATCTGTATGAAACTGTTCACACAAAGCCTCACCGGAGATGCGTTGTCCTGGTATATCAGTCAGAAATCGAAAAAGTGGGTTAATTGGGTAAGCATGGCGTCGGATTTCATGGACAGATTCAGGTTCAACACACAAATGCACCAAATGTTTTCTACATTCAAAACCTCAAGAAGAAACCAACAGAAACCTTTCGCGAATATGCTACTCGCTGGAGATCTGAAGCCGCGAAAGCAAGACCAGCACTTGAAGAAGAACAAATGAATAAGTTCTTTGTCAGAGCTCAAGACCCGCAGTACTATGAAAGGCTTATGGTTATTGAAAATCACAAACTCTCCGACATCATCAAGCTAGGAGAAAGAATAGAATAAGGGATTAAAAGTGGAATGGTGATGAATTTTGAGGCACTACAGGCCACAAATAAAGCCTTGTAATCAGGAAGCTATGCGCAGGCTATAGGTTAGATTGGTGCATGACTCGATTGTATGGGAAAGAAGTGCAATCATACGAGCCAGAAATAGAGAGACAACTGCGAAAGTTGAGGAAGGAAAGAAATCTCCTTGAGAATATAAAAAAGGTTGGGAAACCTTCAAGCAAAGAAAACATGGTCGGAGATGGTGATAACGTAGATTTGGCTGCAATCAAGGCAGCCTAACGAAGAGAAAACGCTGCAAGGGATGCTGAAGAAGCAGCTATTAGAGATGCAAAAGTTGCATATGAAGAAGAGAGGACTCAGAGAATGGCACAGAATCAGCCCTTGGGTGCCGACCAAATCGAAAACATAGCTCTCGGTTGAAGGGTTATCAAGTGTGAGACCACACCCAGTTGCAGCTAATAATTTCAACTTGAAGCAAGGGTTACTTCAAACCCTTCAAAATTGTTGTGTCTTCCGAGGAAAGCAGAACGAAGATCCAAACAATTATCTAATGGACCTCGAGGAGATCATGAACACCTTTCAATATAATAGTGTGTCACAAGATGCAGTTTACCTAAGATTCCCCTTCACTCTCAAAGATGATGCAAGCATTGGCTTCGAAGCTTGCCACAGGGATCACTTAGAATATGGGAGGAGATGACCAGAAAATGTCTTGCTAAATATTTCTCCTCAGCTAAGACGAGCATGTTTAGAAGAGAAATCCATAACTTCTGCGAGAACGAGACTGCAACTGTGTTTGAATCTTGGGAGAGGTTTAAGGAGATTGTGCGAAAGTGTCAATATAGTAGAGTTGAACTGTGGATGAAACTCCAGGACTTTTGGGATGGATTGACACCGACCTCACATAGAACATTGAGCAATGCGGTATGGGGTAAGGTTACAATGTTATATATGCACCAGCCACTTGATCAACTGGCATACGCTTATGATTTCTCCCACTAAGGCCGAGATGATATGATGGGATGCCCTCAGAGGCCTGATGATGTTATGTATGCATATACCTATGCATGATATGACATTTATACCCATATACATGACACTATGAAGATTTCATGATTACTGAGCTATTAAGATATACAAAATGAGTCATTTACTCCATGTTTCTTTCACGTATTTCATATGCTTCTTTTCATGCCTTACATACTCAATACATTGTTAGTACTGAAGACCCTTTTGCCTGGGGAGGTTGTGTTTCATGCCCGTAAGTCCCGATAGATAGGTTGACAGTCCTCCTAGTAGGCTATCTGCTCAGTGGAAGGTATTGGTGCACTCCACTCGCTCCGGAGTTGCCTATTTGCTCAGTATGCTCTGGGCATGTATTGATTGGTATGGCGGGGCCCTATCCCAACCATTATGATTTTTATGTACTCTTAGAGGCTTGTATACATATATAATGTATATGGGTACTTGTATGGACTTGTCAGCCTATAATTTGAGTGTACAAATGATCATGTCAGCCTTATAGGCCCTTATGTCACATGTATAAGTTTCTATATTATGCTGGATCGTCCTATTTTGAGTATTCCTTTACGTTTTATTCTGGATATCTCATGACGGCCCTTCTGTCTTATTTACCCATGATAGTGTGATAAGAAAGATACATTACATTGGTACTTGGTTGAGTAAGGCACATGGTGCCCTTCGCGGCCCTCCGATTTGGGTTGTGACAATAAGGCCTTCTAAGGAGCCATCTAAATATGCGATAGGTAGTTATTATTGTAGGCAAACTATGCAAGCAGTAGAAACTTATCCCATGAACCACCAAAATCCATAACACAGGCACATAGCATATCCTCAAAGATCAGAATGGTACGATCGGACTGCCCGTCTGTCTGGGGTTTGAAATGTTCTACTCAACTCAACTTGTGTGCCTAACTCACGCTGCACAGCTCTCCAAAACTACATTGTGAAGAGTGTGCCTCGATTAGAGTTAATGTGCATCAGCACACCATGGAGACGAACAATGTCACGGATATAGATCTGAGTCAGATGCTCTGAAGAATAGGTAGGCACAACCGGAATGAAGGGTGCAGACTTGGTCAGTTTATCCACAATAACCTACACTACGTCAAATGTTTTAAAACTCTGTGGGAGCCCAACAACGAAATCCATGGTAATATGATCCCACTTCCACTATAGAATCTCAAGTCTTTGAAGCAAATCGCCCGACCTCTGATGCCCGTACTTCACCTGCTAACAGCTCAAACACCGAGCCACATACTCTACTATATCTTTCTTCATTCTTCTCAACAATTAGTGCTGACTCAAATCCTGATACATCTTGGTGACACCTTGATGAATGGAATACCGCAAAGTGTGAGCCTCCTCGAGGATAGACACATCAAAACCCATCCACATTGGGCATACATATCCGTCCCTACATCCACAACACCCGATCATCTCTAATAGACACCTCCTTAGAATCGCCGTGCTGCATTGTGTCCTTAAGGGCATGCAAATAGGGGTCGTTATACTGACGCATTGTAATGCGCTCATACTGAGAAGACTGAGAAACCACACAAGCAAGTATCACAGTGCATACTCAGGGTGCGCGACCGGCGCTTAACCGAGATTACCCGAACCTGTACATTACCTTCTACCCGAACTTATTCAAGAATGATAGTAAAATACAATTCATTAATTAAGCGGCGAGGAGGATCAAGTAAACAACAACTCAAACTCCTTATCCGTAATTACATCATTTATAAGTTTCAAAATACATACTCTTTCATAGTTTGATGTGGAACGTGTGATACAATTACAACATTACCAATTTGACTTTACCCATACCAACATGTCTACGGAGCCTCATTTATATACAAAAGAGTACAGTGATAGTACCGGCAACAATGCTTCGGCTATACCTCAAAACATAGTGATAATATGAACAAAAGATACATGACTCTGAGTGAAGTGGGGCTCACCAAATCAGCTAGGAAAAGAGTGTAGTGCTATCGATGATCAGTGTCGCCTGCTGTGGAACCATCTGCATCCATTAAAGATAGAGCGCCCCCGGCAAAAGGGACGTTAGTACTGTTGAATAGTACTAGTATATATGACTAAACACTCTCTGAAGAAACGAGCAGTAAGTCAAGTAAGGACAGTCATAATATGAGTTAAAGCCTCAAACAACTACCAAATATCAAATTAGAGATAATATAGGTTTTAAATAAATTTCAAAATTTTAAGTTGGGAAATCTTTGGTACCGATATACCACTATTCGCAATTTTGATTACGATTTCCAATACATTCACCACCATGTGTGCGGCACAGCGTACGATCATGACCCGATCGGCTAGGACGTCTCACGCGAGACATAAACCAAATCACAATTTTAATTACAATTCTAACACAGTCACTGCCATGTGTGCGGCATGGCATCCGATCACGACCCAATCAGCTAGGCTATCTCATGAGATACATCAACTAAATCACAATTTCAATTACAATTCTAACACAGTCACCGCCATGTGTGTGGAATGCATCCGATCACGACCCGATCGGGTAGACCGTCTCATGAGAGACATCACCCTTTTCTATCAATCATCATATTTCATATTTCTTGCACATCTCTTCATTGCATTTGGCACTAATGGTCACAATTGTATTATTTCTCTTGGCACATTTGCCGTGTTTCATATTTCACATTTCACATTACGTGATTCATATTTCATGCACGCCTTTTTACTTTCAACCATCATCATGGACTTTCCAACAACAAGGCATTTCTATTCAAGACAGCTAAGCACATATTTGAGCAAATAAGAGTTTTAGGCACATTATGATTTCTTACACAAGCTTTCATTAGCTTTCCTTTGAAACACAACTTGAGGTCAAGGCATTTAGATATGCAAGCCCTAATTTGAACACATTCTCAAATAGTAGTACAACATAACAAGAGCATTTGAATTATATATTGATCACGAATGTCTTTTGACACCAGCTTATCTGGGTAATCGATTCACAAGAAGCAACTCGGGACTTACATGGATATTGTGGGGTTAAATTTTAAGAGAAGAGTTTAGCCAACATACCTTACTTGAGCTTCCTTAACTCTAAATGTTCCGAAAATCTGAGCAACTTCAATCTATTTTAGAAAAGTAGCAAATTGAACCAAAATTAGGAAGATGATCATGGTTCTAGCTCATTTGAGCATTTTATCAAGCACTAGGTGTACTGGCTAAAGTCTGAGCAAAAGCATGGGATGGCCTTGATGACCCTCCCTTGAATTTCCACCTAGCACCACCAAAATGAATTCCCAAAGTTGCCCACGGACCAGGCCTTACTGTTACCCTCTCGCTCAATTCTGTTCTTCAACTTATGGTTCTCTGTACCTTGAGCAAATGCTACCACCTTCCCATAGTTCATGTCAGAATTCAAGGCAGTTGTAGCGGCCTCATTGATAACCAAAGGTCTAAGGCCCTACACAAACCGACATACTCTAGCCTCCATAGTGGGCAACATGTGAATAGAATACTTGGACAGACGCGCAAAATACATATGGTACTCCCACACACTCTTGCTAGCCTGTTTTAGGTTCTCAAACTCTGCATCACGGGTTGCCTTAGTCTCAGCATGCAAGAAATGATCCATGAAAGGGTAGGCAAACTCACTCTACCTCGCCGAAAGGCTCCCCTCCTCACGGGAGTCCTCCCACATCTCAAACCAAGGATAGGCCACCCCCTTCACGTGGTAGGAGGACAACTCCACTCCCTCTGCCTTAGTAGCACGCATAACCCTTAGGGTCTTGTGCATCTCATCGATAAAATCCTAGGTATCCTCCTCGGGATCAGTACCCATGAACACTGGAGGATCTAATGAAGAAGCTTGTTAACCCTGTAACCAATAGAGTCCCCTTGCCGACTAGAAGAAATGGGGCCAACATTCGACATCTAGGCCTGGGAAACCACTATCTGAGCCAACATCAGTATGGCTCACCTAAAATCCGCATAAAAAACACCGGGAGCGGAAGTTGGGGCTGGAGGTGGAATAGGAATATCAAGTGGAGGATTCGTTGCACCCTCGTCAGGTGTAGGAACTGGTTCACCCCNTATGGTCGTTGATAGTGAGCATCACGGCTCGACGTATCCTATGTGTACATGTGTTTCGATTAGGTCATGCATCATATCAGAGTTATGGGATATGATCCTTTGGGCTTAATTATTGTGTAGTATATCTCCCTTGTGTGATGGATTCATTGTATTGCGCTTCATGGTGGTATCTGTTGAGCTTGCGGGGCAGTTCACTCATTTGATTCTTTTCAATTATTGGGTACATCGAATTTGTCGCTTGTTTGANTCATGGGAATATCCTCACCCCTCGGGTGTTCACCGCATCATCAATGATAGAATCAACTGCCACTGCTAGGGTAGCATCGGTTCCTTGGCCAGTTCTTGTATTCTTCTTAGGCTCCATTTACTGAAAGTTAGAGCAATGCATGAGTTAAAGGACGAACAATCATACAATCAGCTTTATCGCATGATCAAGAACATCAAATAAGGGTATTATTCCTAAGTGTCCAAGTAGCCTCCTAATTATAGATGTGGTCGACAACACACCGATAAGAAGGACTCTGCTACACATGGCTCCCAGACATCATAGGAAACTTTAAAACCTTAGGCTCTGATACCATGTTTGTCATGCCCCAAACTCGGGGAGCGCGACCAGTGCTCAACCGAGTAAACCCGGTCGAGCAAGCCTGTTGAATACTGTCTACCCAAACTCACCCATGATTTAAAGAGAACATGTATCTTTGTTAATTAACCAATAAGGAGATCATGTAGACAATGCCAAATTCATTACCATTAGTTAATTCATTTAATAGGTCTTAGAATGCACATATTCTCAGGGTTTGAAGTGGAACAAATGATCAAAACACAACATAATTTGTTTGACTTTCCTAGTACCCATATACCCCCATACTATGTCTACGGAGCCTCTAATAAATACAAAGAGTGCAATGATAGTGCCGGCAACAAGGCTCTAGCTATACCTCAAAACATAATGATATAATGAACAAAGGATACATGACCCCGAGTGAAGTGGGGCTCACCAAGTCAGCTGGGAAGAGAGTGTGTCGCTATTACTGATCAGTGTATCCTATTATGGAACAACCTGCATTCATGAAAGATGCAGCGCCCCCAAAAAAAAGGACGTTAGTATTGTCGAATAGTACTAGTATATATGACTAAACACCCTCTCATAATAATGAACAGTAATTGCAAGTTAGGACAATCATGATATCAGTTAAAGCCTCAAGCAGTTACCAAATATCAAATTAGGAATAAGATAAGTTTTCAAGTAAATTTCAACAATTTAAGTTGGAAGACATTTAGTACCGATATACAACTGTTCACAGTTTTGATTACAATTTCCAATATAGTCACCATCATATATGCGGCATGGCGTCTGATCATGATCCGATCGGCTAGGCTGTCTCATGTGAGACATTATCCTTTTCTATCAATCACCCTGTTTCATATATCTTGTAGATCTCTTCATTTTATTGGCACTAGTGGTCACAATTGTATTATTTCTCTTGCACGTTGGTCGTGTTTCATATTTCACATTGCGCATTACATATTTCTTATTTCATGTTTCGTATTTCATGCACACCTTTTTACTTTCAACCATCATCATGGACTTGACAATAACAAGGCATTTCTATTAAAGACATTTAAGCACACATATGGGCAAATATGAGTCTTAGGCGCATTATGGTTTCTTACATAATTTTCATTAGCTTTCACATGAAACACAACTTAAAGTCAAGGTATTTAGATAAGCAACCCATACTTTGAACACATTCTCAAAAAGTAGTACAACATAACAAGAGCATTGAATTACATTTTGATCACGGATGTCTTTTGACACCAGCTTATCAAGGTTAATCGATTCACAATGAGCAACTTCATGGATATTATGGGGTTCAATTTTAAGAGAAGCGTTTAGACAACATACCTCACTTGAGCTTCTTTAGACTATAAAATGCTCTATAATTCTTAGAACCTTCGATCTATTTTAGAAATGTAACAAATTGAATCATGATTAGGAAGATGATCGTGGTTCTAGCTGATTCGAGCATTTTATCAAACACTAGGTGCATATTAAGGTTTCAAGGTCCTTTTATGGAGGATTCCATCATCCCACAACCCATGCTTTGCCATTTTAGGTCAACAATCTCCCTACGCACTTGATAACACATGCATGCAATAAACAACTCCCATAGCCATGAATTATCTTACTAATTGCCCATTTCTAGTTAAATTTCGAAATTAAGGGTTAGGGTGTAGGATCTTACCTCTAGGATGAAGACCTAGTGTGCTTTCCTTATTAATCTTCCAACATTTGAGTACGAATTGGTGGATGAAGCTTAGGAAATCCTTTTCTCACTCTATGACACTCCCTTTCTCTAGAAATATATGTTTCCCCCTTTAAAATGATCCCCAAGAGTATTTTATTAGAATGGGGTTAGGTTCAAAAATTAGAAAAATAGGAGCCCCGACAGCTTTGCGGTCGCATATGCAACCGCATAATGCTTGTGCGGTCCGCGAAATGGCCCTCCGGAACTAGGCATCATTGCCTGGGTATGTGGCCGTTTTGCAGCCCGCAGACCCGTTCTGCGATCGTATAATACGCCACAGAACTTCCCTCCAAACATTCTCCATGCTGGTTCTGCGATAGATGTACGTCCCGCGAAATCATTTTGTGGTCGCATAAATGGCCGCAAAATGACATCCAAAAATTGCCCAATTGACTGCCTTACTCTGCGGCCATTTTGCAGCCCGTAGAGTGATTCTGCAGCTGCATAGTGGGTTTTAGAAATACCTTTTTCTGCAAACATTTTCCTTCAACTCCCTAATGTACTGTTCAAGCCAAAATGTCTGTATCGCAACTATCATTAACACATACGCCTACCTCGGCACCGCGAAAACCTGGGTTTTATTCAACATTTTACGGGACCTTATAAATACAATGGTTTGTGGGCTTTTGGATGACGTGGTTCATGCTAGGATCTCATACGGTGATCTTTGTCTTACGATCATAGTGTATCGGCAAGGAGAAATGTTAACTTGAATGTAAGTTAAGGAGGATTCGAAGAAATTGGTAAGCTTAGTAGTGTAGAGTCAGTATAGTAATAATAATAATTGGTTCCTTTGGTGTGGTGATGCTTTACCGGTGTTTTGTGTCAATAAAATTGTGTTTAACGACTTGCGCGACTTCGTTAAGTTGGAAAAATACAGTTCTGATTGCTTAGCTATGTGTGGACGGGTTTCGAATAGTTCATAATAGTGTCGAGGACAGCTTGGGCTGGATGTCTGCCAGCAGCATAAGGAACATATTGTGTGTTATGATTTTCTCTTATATGGGATCATGAGTTCTAGATAGGATGGACGGTTTCCAATATTTAGAAGAATGCTAGCATTATCTGGTACCACCTAAGAAGGGTGAGCACTCCAAATGGCGCATTGTGCTTTGACTTGCAGATGCCTGACATGTATTACATTAATGGCCCGATTGATTGAATACTGATGTTCAAATTAATCTATTTGGCAATAAGGAATGATAGAAGCATTTCTCGTGGAACGATTATGTATGATTAATATGTCAGTAATTTGAATAATGTAGTTGGGATAGGGAGATTATGGTATTCTAGGGATTTGAAGATGAAGAGGATTCTCATATGCATGTGTTATAGATCGATTATTGTTCAAATTTCTATTGTTATATACCTATTTTGGGAGGATCATAATTGATTTGGAGGACATTCGTGGGCCTAATGAGAATGTGTATTCTATAACAGGTCGGATTTGTCTACCCAACACAGTTATTGTGGAGGGATGTGTTATCAGTTAAAGTGGATCTTATTCGTGTTCTGATATGTTCCATGTGTTACTCTCATATGCTATGATGGGTTGTGATACATTGATTACTTTTACCTGATGCGATTCTATTGGGGGCCTTGTGGCGAAATTCGAGTGAGATGATTCTCGGGGTGTTGAATGGTTGATTGCGCTTTGGTTGTGGTCTTTCTATTTGTGG
>AWOL01S0026181.1:2070-16756 GCA_000715115.1 Nicotiana otophora | reverse complement strand
TGGACTTAGGCATATGCCCGAAATTGGATTCGGAGGTTTCTAGGCTGATTTGGTACCTTTGGCGAAAGTTGACAATTTGAAGGTTTAGAATTTTCCTAAGTTTACTTGGTTTGACTTTATGTCTATCAGGATCAGATTTTGGTTTTGTGACTTTGTACGACTCCGTTTTTCATTTGGAACATGTCTGCAAAATTTGGTGTCATTCCGAGTTCGTTTATTTAGAATTAGACATATGTTGTCCTTTTGTAATTGTTAAGTTTCATTGTAATTTTCGTGTGTTATGTTGTCTAATTCATGGTTTTGGACGTTATTTTGGTATGTTGATCGAGCAAGTGAGTTTGTATGATGATTATGTACTTGTGCAAATGGTTGGAGTTGAGCTTTAAGGGTTCGAGTGAGTTTTGGACGTGTCCTGGAGAGTTTGAGAGAGGTTAGGATTTTTGCAGGTGTTCTGTTCTCGCATTTGTGAGGAAATGGTCGCATTTGCGATTAGCGCATTTATGAGATCCTACTCGCTTTTGCGATGTTGTGCTAGGGGACAAACATTTGCAACTTCGGAGCTAATATCGCATTTGCGATGGGTTTTGGGTTTGCATATGCGAACCCCTGATCGCATTTGTAATAGGGAGCTTGGACTGGAGCAGGCTACTTTTGCGATTGCATTATTGCACTTGTGAGCCTACTAGGTTTGCATTTGCGGACCAGTTGTTGCATTTGCGATAGGCTCAGGGTGTAAGTCCCCGTAAAATTTTCATAAAAACCCAGATTTCGTGATGCTGCGGTTTATACTTTTTGGATTGAACAGTGCGTTGTGGAGTTGAAGGAAATTGTTGGCAGAAGTAGGTATTTTTGTGTCCCGTTCTGCGACAGCAGAATGGCCGTAGAGTGAAGCAGCTTTTTGGGCTAATTTTGAGGTCAATTTTGCGCACAATTATGCGACCACATAACCGTTTCGCGGGCCGCACTTTGGTCGCATAATCTTCCTTAGATTTTTTCGGAGGGTGGTTCTGTGGTGCCTTATAAGACTACAGAACAGGTCTGCGAGCCACAAAGTGACCGCAGATCTGGTTAGTTGCTCTCCAGTTTTGGCACCCCAATTCCGCAACCATTTTGCGGACCGCATAACTATTATGTGGTCGTATATGCGACCGCAGAACCTGTTCCAGAGCTTAATTTTTAGGTTTTTAAAACTCGACCCTACTTCGTCAAAATAGACGTAAGGGGCCATTTTAGAGCAAAATCTGATACTTTAGAGTGGGAGAGAGAGTCCTAGAGGGAGAAAGTGATCTTCATCAAGTTACTCTTCAATGCTTGCACAAACCTTTGAAGATTATCAAGAGAAGAACCCTAGGTCTTCATCCTAAGAGGCACGGTTCTATCACCAAGTTCTTAATTTAGAAATATAACTAGAATGGACAATTAGTAAGGTAGTTCATGGGGATGGGAGTGCTTACCTTGCATGCATGTATTCATGAAGTACGTGGGAAGGTTGTGAGCTAACAATGGTAGATAATGGGTTGGGGAAAGATGGAACCCTTCAAAAAAGGGGCTTATAACATTGATACACACATAGTGTTTGATAAAATGCTCAAGTGAGCTAGAATGATGATTGTTTTCAAAAGTTTTGGTTCAATTTTGCTATATTGCTAAAATATATTGAAGTTGCTAATATTCCGGAACATCTTAGAGTTTTAAGAAGCTCAATTGAGGTATGTCGGCTAAACCCCCTCTTCTTGGAATTGAACCCCATGGTATTCATAAAATCGATGCATGTCCCAAATTGAACGTCCTAGAAATTGCTATCCTAATGGTGGCAGTCTTTTGCTCAGTCTTCACCCAGTGCACAGCCATCAGGGCCCAGTCAGCAGCAAGGGAGTTGTTTCATGCCCAACCAGGGCAACAGGGGACCCACTAGCATGGCCGATTAGGAGGGAGATTCCCGCAGCAGTAGAGGCCCCCATGCCCCAGGTGTGGGAAGATGCACTCAGGGATCTGCTACATGGACTTACCTATAAGTTACGGGTGCGGATTAAGGGGTCATATTCAGAGGGAGTGGCATTCATCCTGCCAGGGTGCAGGCAGGGGCATAACACAACCATCTAGTTCTGCAGCTACTACATCTTCAACACCCCCTCCACCTTGAGACACTCCGGCACCAACAGGGTGTGGTGCAGCTAGGGGTGGTGCACATAGTTCAGGATAACCCAGCCATTTCTATGCTACGAGTGGTTGCCAGAGTACATGGGCTTCTCCAGATATTGTCACAAGTATATTGACTGTCCAAACTCATGATGTATATGCTCTTAATTATCCCGGTTCCACCTTGTCCAATGTTACCCCTTATGTTGCTATGGAATTTGGGATAGAACCGAAATAACTTCATGAGCCGTTCTCTGTATCTACTCAGGTTGGCGAGTCTATTATAGTCACGGTACGTGGTCGGGATACCGTGGCCGATTTCATTGAATTAGGGATGGTCAATTTTGATGTAATTATGGGGATGGATTGGTTATATTCATGTTCTGGTAAGCTCGACTGTCGAACAAGAACTGTGAGGTTTGAATTTCCTAATGAGCCAGTTGTTGAGTGGAAGGGGGATAATGTGATGCCAAAAGTTAGGTTTATTTCTTACCTTAAGGCCACAAACATGATCAACATGGGGTGTATTTACCATTCAGTCCGAGTTACGGACACCACAGCTAAGGCACCTACACTTGAATCTGTGCCAGTTGTGAATGAATTTCCAAAGGTCTTTCCTGATGAACTCCTTGGGATTCTGCCAGATAGGGAGATTGATTTTGAGATTGATGTGATGTCAGGCACGCAACCTATATCTATTCCTCCCTATAGGATGGCACCGACAGAATTGAAGGAGCTAAAGGAGCAATTGAAGGATTGGTTAGAAAAAGGTTTCATCCGACCATGTATGTCACAATAGGGTGCACCGGTCCTCTTTGTGAGGAAGAAAGATGGATCACTGAGGATGTACGTTGACTACCGACAGCTCAACAAAGTCACAATAAAAAATAAATACCCACTACCAAGAATAGATGATTTGTTTGATCAGTTACAGGGTGCTAGATACTTCTCCAAAATTGATTTACTATCCGGGTAACACCAATTGAAGATCAGGAAGTAGGATATTCTGAAAACAACTTTCAGAACCTAGTATGGGTACTTTGAATTTCTGGTAATGTCTTTTGGGCTAACAAATGCCCCGACGGATTTCATGGATCTTATGAATCGGGTTTTCAAGCCTTTTCATATTCCTTTATGATAGTGTTCATTGACGATATTCTTATGTATTCACGAGGTCGAGAGGATCATGCCGATCATCTCAGGGTAGTATTGCAGACTCTTCATCAGCACCAATCGTATGTGAAGTTTTCAAAGTGTGAATTTGGGCTCGAATCTGTCACATTCTTGGGTCATGTTGTCTCTAGAGAAGGAATTAAGGTGGATCCTCAAAATATTTCAGCAGTAAAGAATTGGCCTAAACCTACAACGCCAACCGAGATTTGCAGTTTCTTAGGCTTAGCAGGGTATTACAGGAAGTTTGTGGAGGGGTTCTATACTCTTGCCTCTCCGTTGACTAAATTGACTCAGAAAGCGGTTAAGTTCAAATGGTCTGATGCTTGTGAAAGGAGCTTTCAGGAGTTGAAATCGAGGTTGACTACGCCGCCGGTGTTGACCCTGCCAGAGGGTACAGATGAATTCGTGGTATATTGTGATGCTTCAAGAATTGGGCTTGGGTGTGTGTTAATGCAACATGGCAAGGTTATAGCATATGCTTTTAGGCAGCTCAAGAATCATGAAAAGAATTATCCAACACATGACTTAGAACTTGCGGCGGTGGTTTTTGCATTGAAAATTTGGCATCATTAGTTGTATGGGGTCCTCGTGGATGTAGTCACGGACCACAAGAGTCTTCAATATATTTTCAAACAAAAGGAGTTGAATTTGAGGCACAGAAGATGGCTTGAGTTACTCAAGGATTACGACATCGATATTCTATATCACCCGGGGAAAGCCAATGTTGTAACGGATTCTCTTAGCCGGAAAGTTATGGGTAGTTTAGCACACTTGGAGGTATATCAAAGGCCATTGGCCAAGGAAGTCCATCGATTGGCTAGTTTGGGAGTTCGGCTTGTGAACTCTAATAAAGGAGGGGTAATTGTGCAACATAGGGCTGAGTCATCGCTTGTTGTGGAACTCAAAGAGAAGCAATAGAACGATCCAGTTTTGGTGCAATTGAAGGAGGGGACTCAAAAACAAAAACTATTGCTTTTACGCTAGGCATGGATGATGGTACACTAAGGTACCAAGGGCGACTATGTGTTCCGAATGTAGATGGTCTCTGGGAAAGAATCATGACCGAGGCTCACGCTTCTAGGTATTCCGTGCATCTAGGTTCTACAAATATGTATCATGATCTCAAGGAAGTCTATTGGTGGAATGACATGAAAAGGAATGTGGTGGACTTTGTGGCAAGGTGTCCGAATTGTCAGCAAGTGAAGGCCGAACATCAAAGGCCTGGTGGGTTAGCACTGAACATAGAAATTCCAATATGGAAGTGGGAAATAATTAATATGGACTTTGTGGTAAGGTTACCATGCACTCCGCACAAGTTTGACTCAATTTGGGTGATCGTGTACCGACTCACGAAATTAGCACACTTCTTGCCTGTTAAATCTACCGGCACAGCGGAACAGTATGCTTAGTTGTATATCAAGGATACAGTCAGGCTGTGTGGCACTCTAGTTTCTATCATCTCCGATCAAGGGGCTCAGTTCACGCCAAATATTTGGAAGATATTTCAGCAAGGTTTGGGTACTCAGGTAAATCTTAGTACAACCTTCCATCCACAAACTGACAGGCAAGCAGAGCGAACTATTCAGACGCTTGAGGACATGTTGTGTGTTTGTGTTCTTGACTTCAAGGGTAGCTGGGATGATCATTTGCCCCTCATAGAGTTTGCTTATAACAATAACTTTCATGCAAGTATTCAGATGGCACCGTTTGAGGCATTTTATGGTAGGAGATGTAGATCTCCCATTAGGTGGTTTGAGATTGGGGAAGCTGAGTTGATAGGGCTAGACCTCGTGCATCAGGCTATGGAAAAAGTTAAAATCTTTAAGAAGTTAAAACCTCAGATTCATCACAAATTCTATTCGAACGTTCGTCGCAGAGACTTAGAGTTCAAAGAGGATGATTGGGTATTTTTGAAGGTTTCCCCCATGAAGGGTATAATGCATTTCGGAAGGAAAGGGAAATTGAGTCCGAGCTATGTTGGGCTATACAAAATCATCTAGAGGATCGATCAGGTGGCGTACAAGCTTCAGCTACCACCCAAGATGTCATTAGTGCACCCGGTATTCCATGTGTCTATGTTGAAGAAGGTAGTTGGAGATCCGTCAGCTATTGTGCCGGTTGAGACCATTGAGGTTAATGAAGAATTGTCATATGAAGAAATTCCAGTTGCCATTCTTGATAGACAAGTCTGAAGGTTGAGAAATAAAGCAATTGCCTCCGTGAAAGTGTTATGGCAAAACCAGCAGGTTGAAGAGACCACTTGGGAGGCCGAGGAAGAGATGAATAAGAAGTATCCTTACTTGTTTGAATAACTGTGTAATCCTTTTTATGAACTTGTCGCCTATGAATTTTGTATCACTTGCTCAGATAATGTAAAGGTATTGCTTTTGATTATATGTTGTTTACATGAGGCCACGGTTGGATTGTGTACATGTTTTTAGGATGTGATTCTGGGATCTTTGACTGGTAGATAGGCCTAGTTACAAAGGAAACTCTGGGAAGAGTTTGGAAATTTGGGAAGTTATTTAAATTTAGGGTTGCTGGTGTAGGGTATGAAAAACTGAGTTGCATAAAGTGCTAATAGTGGACCCTAATCCTCATTCGAGGACGAATGATCTTAAGTGGGGGAGGATGTAAGGCCCCGTAAACGTTTTCCTAAAAACCCGGATTCCGTGATGCCAAAGTAGGCATAGAGGTTAATAATAGTAGAAATTCCTCGCGGCGGGATTGCAAGAAGCGGTTTTTAACTTTTTGGATTGAACAGTGTGCTGGGGAGTTGAAGGAAAATGTTGGGCAGAAGTAGGCATTTCTGCGGCCCGTTCTGCGATCGCATAACCACTCTACAGACCGCAGAATGGCCGTAGAGTGAAGCAGCCTTTTGGACCAATTTTGAGGTCAATGTTGCGTCTAATTATGCGACTGCATAACCGTTTTCCGGGCCGCACTTTGGTCGCATAATCATCCTTAGACCGTTTTGGAGGGTAGTTCTACGGTGCACTATGCGACCGTAGAACCATTCTGCGGTGCCTTATACGAGCGCAGAATAGGTCTACGGGCCACATAGTGACCGCAGACCTGGTCAGTTCCTCTCCAGTTTTGTCACCCCAATTGCGCGATCATTTCGCAGACCGCATAACATGCGACCGCAGAACCTATTCTGGAGCTTCATTTTTGGGTTTTTAAAACCCGACCCTACTTCGTTAAAATACACGTAAGGTCTATGTTTGAGCAAAATCTGATACTTTAGAGTGAGAGAGAGAGTCCTAGAGGGAGAAGGTGATCTTCATCAAGTTACTCTTCAATTCTTGCATAAACCTTTTAAGATTATCAAGAGAAGCACCCTAGGTCTTCATCCTAAGAGGTAAGGTTCTATCACCAAGCTCTTAATTTCAAAATGTAATTAGAATGGGCAATTAGTAAGGTAGTTCATGGGGATGGGAGTGCTTACCTTGCATGTATGTATTCTTGAAGTATGTAGGAAGGTTGTGAGGTAACATTGGTAGAAAATGGGTTGTGGAAAGATGAAATCCTTCAAAAAAGGGGCTTAAAACATTGATACACACATAGTGTTTGATAAAATGCTCAAGCGAGCTAGAATCATGATCGTTTTCCTAATTTTTTGTTCAATTTTGCTATATTGCTAAAATAGATTAAAGTTTCTAATATTCCGGAACATCTTAGAGTTTTAAAAATCTCAATTGAGGTATGTTGGCTAAACCCCCTCTTCTTATAATTGAACCCCATGGTATTCATGAAATCGATGCAAGTCCCAAATTGAACTCTAGTCTCCAGTCCCCCAATAGTTACCACACACAATCGATACACACCGTCCACGATAATAGTATCGCCCACCGGCGTATATACACGAACAGGTGAAACTAAGGGCTCATGGGGCAAATCCAGATAATGAATAAAGTACGAGGACACATACGAATAAGTAGAACCAAGGTCAAATAATACAGAAGCCTCACTATGGCACACTGAGACAATACATGTGATCATTGCATCTGAGGCAATAGCATTTGGCCTGGCAAGAAAAGCATATAATCGGGCCTGACTACCACCTGATCGACCTCCCCCTCTTGGGTGAACCCCAGCTGACTGAGCCCCACCCCGAGCTGGCTGGGCGGGTGGTGAAGTAATTAGTACTGAAGTCATAGTATGACTCCTCTGCTGCACTGGACCTTCCGAGTGACGAAGACATTGTCTCCACATATGTCCAAATTCCTCACACTGAAAGTAGCTCCCCGGCACTGGTGGTGGTGCGGACTGAATCGGGCCCCGAGAACCAGAATAACTGCTAGAAGCACCCGGTGCAAATGAACCCTGAACTGAAGGGGCACGGGATGAACTCTAGGCTGGCAAGGCACTGAGAGATGACTGAACCTGATCAGAACTGTATGAACCCTGACTGGATGATGCACCACGGTGGACTGGATGACCTGTCGTAGCGTGTCTATGAGAACGACCCCTACCGCGATAAAACTGACCCCCCGAAGGACACCACTGAAATCACCTGGACCACGAGGCCTCTTGGCCTCTCTCTCTCCATGCTCCGGGCTACGAACCATCTCTATCTGCCAAGCAATGTCAACTACCTCATCCAAAGTAGCACTAGATACCCTCTCCCGGGTCATAAGTAACCGCAACTAGTATGTGAGGCCATCAATGAATCTCCTGATCCTTTCCCTATCAGTAGGAACCAACCAAACTGCATGACGAGCCAACTCAACAAATCTCATCTCGTACTGCATCACAGACATGCCATCCTAACGTAACTGTTCAAACTATCTGCGCAGCTACTCTCTACGAGACTACGGCACAAACTTCACCAAAAAGAGAACGGAGAATTCCTGCCATGTAAGTTGTACTACACCGATTAGGCTGCGCCTATCATAGGCCTCCTACCATCTGAAGGCAGCCCCAGAAAACTGAAAAGTAGTGAACAAGACCCCACTGGTCTCCAGAATACCTACTGTCTGAAGCATCTGCTGGCACTTATCCAAACAACCCTGAGCATTCTCTGACTCAGCACTGCTAAATGATGAAGGTCGAATCCTCCCAAATCTCTCAAGTCTCCTCTGCTCATCATCTGGCATAATGGGGACTACCATGTCCTGAACAGCTGCAGCCGGCAAGACTAGTAGTGCCCCCTATATTTGAAGTCCATGTACTACCTGCTCTGGAGCACGAGCAACAGGGGTATGAGTACCTTCCCTGGCCTGAGAAGTGAGTGGTGTGGCCTTTGCCTGAACCACCTGAGCAAGGCCAGTGCAAACTGTCAGTATCTAAGACAAAGCCTCTTGTAGGCCTGGAATCTCAATGGGCACAACTGATGCCTAAGCGGATCCCGCCAGCTCAACAACATTTGGAATCTACTCCTGAGCTGGAGCTACTGGTGGTGCTACAGGTGCTGCTCCAACTGCTGTACTAGTGACACCTCGAGCACCCCGCCCTCTCGTGGTGGTACGGGGCGACACCTCGAGCGACACCTCGTACCTCGAGCGCTATTGGTGGTATGAGTACCCCGGCCTCATGCGGCCCTAACTGGTGGCTGACCATCCGATCCAGTAGTACGTGTTCTCACCATCTGTGAGAGAATAGAATAACAGAATTTTAGTTTTCCGGAATCAACTAGTTCGCACGATTGAATACAAGAAAATGACATTTTTCTAAGGGTTCGGCAGCCTCTCGAAGATAAGTATAGACGTCTCAGTACCGATCCACAAGACTCTACTAAACCTACTCATGACTCGCGAGACCTATGTAACCTGGGCTCTGATACCAACTTGTTAGGACCCAAAATCTCACTCGTCATGATGGCGCCTATCTCGATACTAGGCAAGCCGACAACATCAATAACCAACAATTTCTTTTAAATACTTAAAACATAATAATTAATTAAGGGGAAATCTGCCACCAATACTGAATATAAATTTACTCCCAAAACCCGTTGTCACTGGGTAAATGACCATCTATACATTACAAGTCTGTAAAATACGGTCTACAATAGTCTAAGACCAAATATAGTAAACAAGGAGATAGGGAAGGAGAGACAAGGTCTGCGAAACATCGCAGCTACCTCCGAATTTCTGGAAAATCAATTGTGTGAAAGAATCAACACCCACTATGTCCAGGATTACCTGGATCTGCACACGAAGTGCAGGGTGTAGTATGAATACAACCAACTCAGTAAGTAACAATAACAAATAAGGAACTAGAAGTAGTGACGAGCTTCTCACTTAAGTCCAAATACAGTACTTTCCAACATAAAAGGGTAGGCATGCTCTAAAGTTCAACATTTAAGATTTCACAGAAATTTCATACCATGTTTGACTGAAATAGGAAATAATGTTTTTCTAAAATTTCCAAAATAGTGATATATGACAGCTGAAATGCAACAAATAATGAAATCAATGCACCCTGCCAGAGTAACAATCACTCAGTCCTCCCATTCACTCCAATCTAACAGTCACTCTTTCCTCACAGTCGCTCATTCCTCACAGTCACTCATCACTCGGCACTCAGTAGGTACCTACACTCACTGGGGGTGTGTACAGACTCTAGAGGGGCTCCTTCAGCCCAAGCGCTATATCAAGCCAATCATGGCATAAATCAGCAAAACATGTTGTGGCGTGCAGCTCGATCCCATAAATATACTCACAATTAGGACCTCGGCCTTATCAGTCATCAACCTCTCCAGTCTCTCGAGCTCTCATAAGTCATGATAAGCAGCCCAACAACAATGATATCATGAATCAATAAATAGCAACAGAGACTGGGATATGATATGAAATGAATGAACATGACTGAGTGTGAAATAACAATTTGAGCATATAATTCAACCCCAGAAATGACCCTAGTGGTACCAATAATAACAACATATATCTAAGCATGATTTTTAATATACGTATCGGCTCAATTTTCTCTAGCACGTAGAGAATGTATGTATATGAACAAATTATTCAACTATACAGTTCCATGTAATTTGACCAAGTCACAATTCCGATGGTGCACGCCCATACGCCCGTCACCTAGCATGCGTGTAACCTCAAAATCAATCACATAACACATAATCCGGGGTTTCATACCCTCCGGACAAAATTTAGAACTATTACTTACCTCAACCCGTGTAATTCTTTATTGCGCTATGCCCTTGCCACGAGAATTGGTCTTCAAAAGCCCCGTATCTAGCCACAATTAATTCGATTCAGTCAATATCAATTATTATAATTAATTCCATAAGGAAATACGAATTTTCCAATAATAAATCCGAAATTAACTCCAAAATTGACCGTGGGACCCACATCTTGGAACCCGACAAAAGTTACAAAATATGAACGCACATCCATCCACAAGTCAAACCATACAAATTTCACCAAGATTCTGACATCAACTCGACCCTCTAATCTTCCATTAAATGCTTTGAAACTTTCTACCATTTGCAACCCAATATTTACTCATTTGAACTCAAAAATCTTTCCATAAACCTTATTGATATGATAAATAATACTCTTACACCCAAGGATCATACTCTTAATCACCCATCTTTACTCAAACTCGAAATTGAAGACTAGGGGATAGAACCTTACCTCTGGGGTGAAGATCTTGTGATATTTCCTTGTTGGATTTCAAAGCTTGAACAAGATCTTGATGAACAAAGCACTTGAGCTTCTTCATCTCTCTAGAACACTCTCCCTTCTCTATAAAAATGTCAAATTTTTGCTCCACAATTGGCTTCAAGGGCTATATATCAAAGTTGGGTCGGGTCAAAAATTAGAAAGAATTGAAGCCTCGACGTAGATTTGCGATCGCATAATAAGTATGCGGTCTGCAAGATGACCGCATAATTGAAGCTCCAAAATAAGGGTCGCCTAGATAGGNTTTACCCAAACTCGAAATTGAAGACTAGGGGATAGAACCTTACCTCTGGGGTGAAGATCTTGTGATATTTCCTTGTTGGATTTCAAAGCTTGAACAAGATCTTGATGAACAAAGCACTTGAGCTTCTTCATCTCTCTAGAACACTCTCCCTTCTCTATAAAAATGTCAAATTTTTGCTCCACAATTGGCTTCAAGGGCTATATATCAAAGTTGGGTCGGGTCAAAAATTAGAAAGAATTGAAGCCTCGACGTAGATTTGCGATCGCATAATAAGTATGCGGTCTGCAAGATGACCGCATAATTGAAGCTCCAAAATAAGGGTCGCCTAGATAGGTCTACGGTCGCATAATGCACCGTAGATTTCCTCAAATTGTGCCTCGCATCTACTTTACTCTACGGTCATTATACGGTCCAAAGAGTGATTCTCCGACCGCATACTAGGCCAAAGAAATTTCCTCTTCTGTCGAAAATTTTCCTTTACTCCTCAGTGCATTGTTCAACCCAAAAGGTTCGATCCGCGGCGAGCTTGCGAGAAATTTCTATAACCTTTGTACTAATTTATCTACCTTGGCACCCCAAAAACTTAATTTCCTTAGCAAAAATTCTCCGGGGTCGTTACACATAAGTCAACATCTGATCAACCTTTTCAACTTAAATTTTAAACCATGGAACTAAGTGTTCCAAATCATTCCAAACCCTCACAGAACCCAAACCAATTACCTCCGGCAAGTCACATAACAAATATAAAGTATAAATTGAGCAGTAAATAGGGGAACGGGGTTGTAATACTCAAAACGACCGGCCGGGTCGTTACAAATGGGTTGACTCTGTACTGCTGTTATTTAGAGATGTGCCATTCGGTTACAGTTGAGCTTACTCGTGTTCTATTATGTTCTATGTATTACTTTTCTATTCTACGAGGGGTGTGATTCCTTGGTTATATGGACACGTGGTTCGGTTCTATTGGGGCCTTATAGCAGAATTGGGGCGAGATGGGTATTTGTGTGTTGCATGATTTATTGCGCATTGTTTATGTTCTTCCGGGTTTGTGTGGCATTATGTCATTTTCGTCTCTGTCGTCATGGTCATGCACCTTGGGTACCTGATATCGAGTTACGCATGGTTATTGATTTTGAGCAAGGGAACTTGAAGTATCTCGTATGGACCAGTGTTTGGATAGGGTCACGTATTGCGGCAGAGTTATGTTAAGATATGATCCATTGTGTTAGATTCATGTGTTATTGTTCTACGGTGTCTGATGGGCTTTTAGCATTGCGTTGTGGCAGTATTTGTTGAGCTTGCAGGACGGTTCTCTTGTTTGAGTCATTTTCCATATTTAAGTACATTTGCATTATTGTGTATGGGTACATGGATTGCACGGTTTGTGGCTCTGGGTAGTATTGGTGTTGCATGTCAGTAAAGTAGTTGGTGTTTGATAAGATGAAGTCGTCGGATCTAGGATGGGTGCTATCGGATTTGATTGCGGTATATTTGGAAGGATAATATCGGAAGTCAGCTTAGAAATTGGCTATAGTTGTTGTTGAAGGAGAGGGAGCTCCATGACTTGTTGATATGAACTCATGGTTATGAGTTTCTGCGTGTTTCTTTCATCATCGGCAGTGTACGGAGGTTTTAGAATGAGGTTTTGTTTCACATGAAGTTTGCGGAATTGGGTTGTTTTGGGCAGCTATTGTGATTGGAGATTTTGCTATGAGTATTTGAGTTATGCGGTATATCTTGTTATTACATCTTAGGTTATGGTTATGGCTTGATACAGCTTGTTCAGACTTATACATTGTGTATATGCGAGATGTAGGTCTTATAAGAAATCCGTATATTGGAAATTAGATTCTAAGGTTTACGGGCTAAGGTTGAATTAAGGATTTTTAGTTATGTTTTGTCGCCAGGCTTGTACGGATTAGGGTGATGTGGGATCACCCCGAGTATGTGCATGGTAAGGTTACACGGTGATTTGATGGCTTAAGAATAACTCTAGGCTCGTTCGAGGAAGAACGTAAGTTTAAGTGGGGGAGGATGTAACGACCAGACCGATCGTTTTGAGCATTTGCACTTCGCTCATTGTTTGGGAGCACGAGTAGCTCCTTATGATGTTTTATTACTGGTGTAAATAGGTTTATGGTGATTATACGGCCCGCATACCTGTTCTGCAGTCGCATAATGCACCGCAAAACAGGTCTGTGGTCGCATAATGCATCGGGTGTTTCAACTATTTTTGCATTTTTGGAGCTATAGAGCTTAGTTTGAGGCAATTCATGAAGCAATTTTCACCATGTGGACTGGGGTAAGAGTTCTCTACTCATTTTTGAATTATTATCATGAATCTATCTTCATTTGTGGCATTTGATTGAGGGTTCCAAAAGAGCAAATTGGGGGTTTTAGGCTAAAGTTTCATAATGCAAATGTTTGAGTTTTGAACATCGACTTGGAGTCGGATTTGAGTGAAACTACTTTGGTTGGATCTTAATTGAATGGGTTGTCGGATTTTGTTAGCCTTTTCGAGTTCCAAGGTGCGGGCCAGGGTTGGAGGTTTTGGGCAAATTTGGGGTTTTGATTAAAGATTCAACATTTATCGATGGGTTTGTTTCCTTTGGAATTATTTGATGTATTCGAGTTTCTTTTGGCTAGTTTTGAGCCGTTCAGAGGTCGATCCGCGCGAGATGGCATTTTTGGAGCATCTCTTGGCTTTCTTGTTATTGGAATTGTCTTGTTCGAGGTAAGTAATATTTCTAAACTTGGTGTTGAGGGTATGAAAACCCCGAATTATGTATTGTGTGATTGGTGTTGAGGTGACGGGCATGCGGGTGTGTGGGCATGCACCGTGTGAATTGTGACTCCATTATTCTTGTGGTACTATGTAGTTACCTGATCTTATCTATAACCATGAAATTTCTACGTACTTGAGCTATTGAGCTGTGACCCATGTTAGAATCCATGTCTAGGCGACATGCTTATCCTATTGAGACCCATTGAGTTCATTTCTACTGTTGAGTTATCTGCTTTCATTACATTACATACTCAGTCATATGCATTCATATGCATATCATATCTCAGTCTCTGTTACCATTTATTGACACATCATATCATCATTTCTACCGGAAAGTGTTAGACAGTGAGATTTAGTACTCTAAGAGTGTGAGTACATGAGTTCATCTCTAAGATATATTGCATTGACATGCACACATGACATATAGGCATAGAGATGTATTTTCCTCATGTTGTACAATATCATGTAATATATGGCTTCTCACACATGTTGACATATGGGCATAGAGATGTATTCTACACTTTCTATCTAGAAAGAAAATGAAACACCTTATTTATTGTTGAAAGGATTTTTAGAAAAGAAAATTGCAGTTTTCAAACTTACTCATATTTTTGGAAACTTCGGTAAACGACTTGGGTTTTCACTAATATACTAGAAAGGCAGAACTATTTTCAAAAATTATGATTTAGCTAAGCACTCTATCTC
>AWOL01S0026176.1:0-14715 GCA_000715115.1 Nicotiana otophora | reverse complement strand
AAATGCCACCCTTACACCCACATAATATCAACGGTGAAATGCCACCCTTATCTCCTCAAAATAATAACTCACACAACACAACAATTTACATGGCAAATTATCACGGCAACGTATCAAAATTAATTCACATTATAGTTTGCCCAATGGCCACAACAAATTTCAAGGATATAAAAAAATTAATTAATTTCACAACCAATAGTCCAAGGCCCACACAATGTATATATAAAGCCTCAAAAATAATCAACAGAGATAGAAAAATAATCAACATAGGTCACTTCTTAATTAATTCAGATTTAGATAATTATATTAACACCTCTTCTTAAGTTCCTTTAATTAACTATTTGCATAGAGAAAATTCATATTGAAATTAATTTCCAAGAAATATTAAACCAACAATTCTCACGAATTTTCATAAATATTTCAAGTAACAATCAAATCAAATTGTCATATAAAAATAAATTCAACAACAAGGATTTAGACATGGCAAACAGATGATTTAATAATTATCCATAATTACCAAATTTACTACACAATAATGCCTAAGACTTTAATCCAATAAAATTTGCACATATAAGCCCGAGTACGTACTCGTCATCTCGCGTACACGGCTTTTCACATTTCACAAATGGCACATAAGACTCGATGCCTAAGGGGTAATTGCCCCACTCGAGGTTAAGCAAGACACTTACCTTTTTGAAGTTAGGCCGATATTCCAAAATAGCCTTAATGCTTGAATTGACCTCCGGATAGCTCAAATCTATCCAAATTAATTGTATAACTTCATTAAAATTTATCCGAAACAATTCCGGATAATAATGTGTCGACTTAAAAATTTATTCCAAAAAGTCAATAAATGTCAACGCGGGGCCCGCCCCTCGGAACCTGACATAATATTTATGAAATACGAACACCCATTCCGATACGAGTTCAACCATACCAATTTTATCGAATTCCAATAACAACTCGACCTCCAAATCTTAAATTTTCGTTTTTGGAAGATTTTGTAAAAATCTTGATTTCTTCCATTTAAATTCGAATTAAACGATGAATATAATCATAGATTCATGAAATATAATCACTTTAGGATATAGAATACTTAACTCAACCAAGCTAGTGAAGAATCACTCCAGAATCGCCCAAATCCAAGCTCCAAAAATTCCAAAACGAAATGTCAAAAAAATGACCAAGTTCAATCCTTATGTTTCTGCCGAGTTTCGCACCTGTGAGCTCGCTTTTGCGAGAAAAAACTCGCTTTTGCAGAAGTGCACTTCCCAGTCGACCATCGCATTTGCGGAAGCTTTTCTGCTTCTGCGGGAATCGCTTCTGCGATGCCTCACGCGCACCTGCAATGCCCTTTCGCTTCTGCGCCTTCTCTACCCGCTTCTGCAATCACGCAGGTGTGGGATATTTTTCGCACCTGCGACCACTGCTCAAGCATTTTCCTTTCACTTCTGCGACTTCAATCTCGCATCTGCGATCAATTTCATCGCAGATGCGATGACACCAGTGGCAGATTACTAACAGTTTCTTCAAGTCCAATTTTGATCCGTTTAAATACCCGAAACTCGCCCGTGGCCCCCGAGACCTCAACCAATTATACCAACATGTCCCAACATACAATAGGAACTTAGTCGAGGCTTCGAACTACGTCAAACAACGCCAAAATTATGAATCGCGCATCGAATAAGATTATAAGTTTTTAAATCTTCCAACTTCTATATTTTGTGCCGAAACATATCAAATCAATCCGGAATGACTTCAAATTTTTCACACAATTCATAATTGCCGTAATGGAGCTATTCCCATCTCCAGAATCAAAATCCGACCTCGTTATCAAAAATTCCCGCTTCGGTAGGAGTTTTCCAAAAATCTTCTATTTTTCAACTTTCGCCAAAATGTGTCGAATTGTCCTACGAACTTCCAAATCCAAATCCGAACATACGCCTAAGTTTGAAATCATCATACGAAGCTATTAACATCATAAAAATTCTATTCCGGGGTCGTTTTCTCAAAAGTACTCTCCGGTCAACTCTTTACATTTAAGCTTCTAAATAAGAATTATTTTTTAATTAAATTCTGAATCTTTCGAAAATCAAAGTTGACCACACCCACGGGTCATAATACATATTGCGAAGCTGCTCGAGACCTTAAGTCACTGAACGAGGCCTTAATTCTTAAAACGATAAGTCGGATCGTTATATTCTCTACCTCTTAAACAAACGTTCGTCCTCGAACGTGCTAAAAATTATTCTGAGGTTACCAAATTGATGATTTTACTTTTACACATATACTTATGGTTGATCCCACGTTACCATATTTGAGATAAGCCCGACAACACCGTCTCATTTGAGATTATTTCTTTTATCCATATTCGTAAACTTTAAGACTAATTTCTTACACTCTAAACCTTTTCAAAAGGCTTGATTTTTACAACAACGCACGGTATTAATCCCAACTGGCTATAGCAACTCGTGCCTACGCACACATCAACTTTCTTGATAGTGTTGAAGTACTTCAAAATTTTTCTGGGGTGTTACATTCTTCCCCGCTTAGGATCATTCGCCCTCAAATACATAGCATAATTTTTCTCTTCTTTCGCACATATCAATCTTCCAAATTTTTCTAACTCCCAAATTATTTTAGAAATTCCGGCAGAGTTTCCCCTGTAATTGGGCCTATCCACCCGCCAGAGTAACACCAAAATAACTCCTAACAACATATCCACAACCCAACAAAATACCACAAGGTATATGTCACTAATACCAATCTCAGCATTACAGGCACTACATTATCATAATGATATCAGTACATGAAGCACATCATATGTATCCTCATCACCGCATTTCTGGTCTTAAAAGTTGTTCATAATTAATTCCAGCATCATTAATTAATCTCATATTAACCACCACCTCATTTTGACTTTTCACAACACTGACAACAGAATGTGAGGCATGAAGACCTCATGATTACTTACTCGGATTAATGAGTCACATTTAACGCCACCTAGGCACTCATCTCATAGGTTAAAACTCAATATTTACAACACGAAAATGGATGTATATGCACAGAGAATATATAAGAATTATCAGATAAGCCTAACATGCATGACTCCCTATTAATATTATTGTACAAATTAAATTTCACAAGGGGAGAATTTTAAACTCATAAATATTTCACCACAAGGACCTCGTCCTTATATAACTTCCACCGCGGCTTGTAGCCCGGTTAAAATATTTTCCATCATATAAAAATGCGAGGATCTCGTCCTCAACTCCGAATCACAAGTATTTTGCACATTGTGCTAAATGAAATTTCAATTTCCTTTCTTTCTTCTTTTCAATATATTTCATAAACAGTTTTAACAACACATAATGAACCCTCATACCGGTAGGGTATATAATTCATAAAAATTAGAATCAATTATTCCAAAACACATTAAATTCACTGTAATGAATAATAAAAATTAATTTTGGACTTATAGCCCTCAATGGTGTACAAAATAAGTGACAAACATGGGCTCACATCTTCAAATCTCCTAACAGGGATAAACATATAAGTGGGTCATAAAAATTACGAAGCTCACATATAAGCGGAGCATAATAGGATGTCTCACCTCAAAATTCAGATCCAAATCAAATTAAAGGAAAATATCCTTTTATAATAGAACCAGGATCGTACGTGTAACAACACCATATGGTGTATCAGCCTCAGCCAAATCATATCGATTGTATCAACGGGTCGGGCCTCCACCTCTTAGGCGCCCACTACCTGCCTGCCATCCACCTTTAACTAACTGTGCACGTGGAATATTAACTGGAATAAAGTTCGTAGCTTGAGTGCTCTGATGAAATCCACCCCTCCCAAGTCTGTGACAATCTCTCATGATGTGCCTAGTATAACCACATTCATAACAACCCCTCTGAGGTCGTGATTGCTCGTACTGAGTCTGTGCCGGATAACTGGAATAACCATTATAGGAATCCCGTGCCGGTGGTGCATCGTAAGAACTTACTGGAGCACTCCGAGTAATCTGATATGCGGACTGAGCTGGCTGACTACTGGAGCCTCCGCTATAATAGGTCCTAGCTAAAGAGTAAAATCCACTGAACCCTCCAGATCTTCGAGACCTTTTGGCTTCCTTAGACTCCTCTTCCTCGCTTTAAACACCCTCAATCTTTCTCGCAATATCCAATACTTGTTGAAATGAAGTATCAGTTTGCAATTTTCGATCCATGCATATTTTAATATCATAATCAAGCCCCTCAATGAATCTGCGGACCCGCTCTCTGATTGTAGGTGCATGACGGGCTAACTCACTAAACCTGATAGCATATTCTGACACTTTCATAGTGCCCTAACGCAACCGTTAAAACTCTGTGCGCCACACATATCATAGAGTCTGGGGAACAATCTCTTTCAAAAACATTTCCGAAAATTGAGCCCAAGTTGGCGGTGTTGCATCAGCTGGTCTACCTTATTCATAGATTTACCACTACCGATACGCTGCGCCTGACAGTTGAAATGTAGTAAAGGCAACTCCGCTCACTTTCACAATACCCATGGTGCGGAGAATAATGTGATAATTTTCTATTAATCCTTGGGCATCCTCTGTAGTTGTGCCACTGAAAGTAGGTGGACTATACCTCTTAAACCATTCAAGTTTTTTTAGTTCTTCTTCTAATGCCTCTGGCCTGACCTCGGGCCGAACCGGAATAACAGGTTGTACCGGTATTGCACCTGGAGCCTGACCAACATGAACATGCTGCTCTGGAGTTGTGGTAGGAGTCTGATCTACTTCCCCAATCTGTGAAATATTTGGTACAACAGAGATCAATCCCGCCTGAGTTAATGTACCAAACATACTCAGGAATTGTGCTAAGGTCTCCTGAAGTACGGGGGTAACAACATGTGTTTCTGGTACCTGTCCCCCAACTTGAGCTACTGGTGGCTCCTCAACTGTTGTTCTAACGGGTGCTCTAGTCACATCACCTGCCCTTCCTCGACCTCTACCTCGGCCCCGGCCTCTTGTATCCCTAGCAGTATGTGTGGATACCTGCTCAGCTAACTCGGTAGCACGTGTCCTCACATGAAAATCACCAACACCACAACTCCACATCATCACATATCATGCCTGACAATAGCCACCTTTATCGCTCCTATTGCCACCCTTATCGCTCCTATAACCACCCTTAGCGCTCCTATAGCCACCCTTATCGCTTCGCCCAGACAATATCTATAGCCACCCTTATTGCTCTTATTGCACCCTTATCACTCCTATATCCGTCCTTATCTCTCCGCCCAGACAATATTCCGACAAACACAATAACATTAAAATGCCACCCTTATACCCACATACTACCAACGGTGAAATGCACCCTTATCTCCTCAAAATAATAACTCACACAACACAACAATTTACACGGTAAATTATCATGGCAACATAACAAAATCAATTCACATTACAGTTTGCCCAATAGCCACAACAAATTCCAAGGATATAACAAAATCAATTAATTTCACAACCAATAGCCCAAGGCCACACAATGTATATATAAAACCTCAAAAAATAATCAACAGAGATAGAAAAATAATCAACATAGGTCACTCCTTCATTAATTCAGATCTAGATAATTTTTAACACATCTTCTTAAGTTCTTTTAATTAATCATTTGCATAGGGAAAATTCATATTGAAATTAATTTTCAAGAAATATTAAACCAACAATTCTCACGAATTTTCATAAATATTTCAAGTAACAATCACATCAAATTGTCATATAAAAATAAATTCAACAACAAGGATTTAGGCATGGCAAACCGATGATTTAATAATTATCCACAATTACCCAATTTACTATGCAATAATGCCTAAGACTTTAATCTAATAAAATTTGTACATATAAGCCCGAGTACGTACTCGTCACCTCGCATACACAGTTTTTCACATTTTACAAATGGCACATAAGACTCGATGCCTAAAGAGTAATTCCCCCACTCGAGGTTAAGCAAGATACTTACCTTTTTGAAGTTAGGCCGATATTCCAAAATAGCCTTATTGCTTGAATTGACCTCCACACAGCTCAAATCTATCCAAATTAATTGTATAACTTCATTAAAATTCATCAGAAATAATTCCGGATAATAATGCGTCGACTTAAATATTTATTCCAAAAAGTCAACAAAACTCAACGCGGGGCCCGCCCCTTGGAACCCAATATAATTTTTATTAAATACGAACACCCATTCCGATACGAGTTCAACCATACCAATTTTATCGAGTTCCAATAACAACTCGACCTCCAAATCTTAAATTTTTGTTTTTGGAAGATTTTGTAAAAATCTTGATTTCTTCCATTTAAATCTGAATTAAACGATAAATATAATCATAGATTCATGAAATACAATTACTTTAGGATATAGAATACTTATCCCAACCAAGCTTGTGAAGAATCCCTCCAGAATCGCCCAAATCCGAGCTCCAAAAATTCCAAAACGAAATGCCAAAAATGACCAAGTTCAATCCCTATGTTTCTGCCCAGGTTTGCACCTGCGGACATTTTAGTCGTACCTGCGAGCTCGCTTTTGCGAGTAAAAACTCGCTTTTGCGGAAGTGCACTGCCCAGTCGACCATCGTATTTGCGGAAGCTTTTCCTCTTCTGCGGGAATCGCTTTTGCGATGCCTCACGCGCACCTGCGATGCCCTTCCGCTTTTGCGCCTTCTCTGCCCGCTTCTGCGATCACGCAGGTGCGGGACAGTTTTTGCACCTGCGACCGCTGCTTATGCCTTTTCCTTTTGCTTCTGCGACTTCAATCTTGCATCTTCGATTGCGCATCTGCGATCAATTTCATCGCAGATGCGATGACAACAGTGGCGGGTTTCCAACAGTTCCTTCATGTCCAGTTTTGATCCGTTTAACCATCCAAAACTCGCCCGAGGCCCCCGAGACCTCAACCAATTATACCAACATGTCCCAAAATATAATACGAACTTAGTCGAGGCTTCTAACCAAGTCAAACAATGCCGAAATTACGAATCGCGCATCGAATCGAATTATAAGTTTTTAAATCTTCCAACTTCTATATTTTGCGCCGAAACGTATCAAATCAATCTGGAATGACTTCAAATTTTGCACACAAGTCATAATTGACGTAATGGAGCTGTTTTCATCTTCAGAATCGAAATCCGACCTCGTTATCAAAATTCTCCCTTCAATAGGATTTTTTCAAAAATCTTCTATTTTTCAACTTTCGCCAAAATGCGTCGAATTGTCCTACAATCTTCCAAATCCAATTCCGAACATAAGCCTAAGTCAGAAATCATCATACGAAGCTATTGACATCATCAAAATTTTATTCCGGGGTTGTTTGCTCAAAATTACTCTCCGGTCAACTCTTTCCATTTAAGCTTCTAAATAAGAATTGTTCTTTTAATTAAATTCCGAATTTTTCGAAAATCAAACTCGACCACATCCGCGGGTCATAATACATATTGCGAAGCTACTCGAGACCTTAGTCACTAAATGGGTCGTTAATTCTTAAAATAGCAAGTCATGTCGTTACATCATTCCTCAAAGGGACATGTATCCTTCAATAGGTGTGTACTGTAAGCTTTGGTCCCAAGAGTTTAATTTGAACTTGCTGCTAGGAAATTTTGTCAAAATGTTGTTATAAAGTGCTGATGTGGTGCCTAACTGCTAGGAAGTTTTAGTGTTTTACTTTCCAATTGAACAATTACAATTATGAACTAAATTAAATAGTAGTACAACAACAAAGTTTGTAGATTACAGGAACTTAGGCTCTTACTTTAGTAATCTGACTCTAATTCTCTTTGTATTAAATTCAGTTTGAGATTGTCCAATGTGCTTGAGAAGAGGCTTTTTAAGTACATAATGCTCAATGCAGTTTGGCTTCTACTTTGAAATTGCAGTATGCACTGAGTTTCACCTCAACTGAACATGGGAAAATGAGGTTGGGGATAAACTGGCTATTAAGTGGGAAATACTAGTAATAGAAGAATTAATCTAATTAGCCACTCACTCAATTTCTTAAATTATAAATAGTGGTATATATATATATATATATACATATATATATATATAAACCGCCACAATTTTCCCTTTTTTTTGTAGTGGAAGGGCAGTGGAAAATGATCCTTCTTTTTGACTTTGTTGAGCTTGTGATAGTCCATACACACTCTCCAACCAGTCACCGTTCTTGTTGGAAACAACTCATTCTTGTCATTGGTGACCACCGTCTTTCCCCCCTTCTTTGGGACACATTGAACCGGAAAAGTCCATGAACTATCGGAAATGGGGTAGACAACCCTGGCATCCAACCACTTGATAATCTTATTTTTGACAACTTCTTGTATAGCCTCATTTAGTCTCCTTTGATGTTCAATAGATGGTCTGGCACCTTCCTTCAAGTTGATCTTATGCATGCAAAATGCGGGGCTTATCCTCGAATATTCGCCAACGTCCACCCAATAGACTTCTTCCTCTTTTGTAGCACTGCCAATGTAGAATCTACCTGCACGTTAGTTAAACAAGAGGAAAGCATAACCAGTAAAGTAGAACAAGGGCCAGTAAATTCATACCGATTATGTGGAGGCAATGGCTTCAACTCCAAGGTAGGAGGATCTTCAATGAAAGGCTTTGTAGGCGGAGTTTTCCTATTTTCAAGATCCAAGGATAGTTTCCAGGGTGCATAATTGTACGACCCCATTCCTTGCAAAGAGTTCACACATTCCATGAATCCATCCATCTCGTCATCATCAAAGTTGAGCAAGACGGCCTCCAACATATTACCAACATTGATTGTGGCACTTGTGTCATCAACAATAACATCGGTCTCCAAGACCACAAAAGAACACACCTCATTGCTATTTGGTTGTTGCATAGATTTACTCACTTGGAAAACTACTTTTTCATCACCCACTCGGAAGGTGAGTTCTACGACTTCAACATCACAAAGATCCTTCCCCGTAGCAAGGAAAGGTCTTCCAAGAATAATCGGCACCTCATAATCAACTTCACAATCTAGAATGACAAAATCCGCTGGAAGAATAAATTTATCAACACGAACCAAGACATCTTCTATCACTCCCAAAGGTTTCTTCATGGTCGGATCAGCCATTTGCAATCTCATAGAGGTGGGTCTTGGTTGTCCAATTCCCAAGGTCTTGAAAATCGAATAGGCTATCAAATGTATACTCGTCCCAAGATCACAAAGAGCTTTAGCAAACTCGACACTTCCAACTGTACAAGGAATTGTGAAAGCACCGGGATCTTCCAACTTATGAGCCATTGAATGCACAATTGCACTCACTTGATGAGTGACTTTGATAGTTTCAAAATTCATTGACCGTTTCTTTGTCACAAGATCCTTCATAAACTTTGCAAACCATGCATTTGTTCCAAGGCTTGAACTAATGGCATATTGATTGAGAGACTCTTCATTATTTGAATGATCTTTTTGAATTGATTCTCGCCATTTTGTTTGGCAAGTCTTTGAGGATATGGAGGTGGAGGCTTAGGCAATGGTGCCTTAGCCTTTTGCACTACCGGTTCTGGTATATCAATAATGTGATCCCTAGACGGGTTCACTTCCTCTTGAGTCTTTTCTACATTATCATCAATATCAATCCGAACTTCATCATTTGTTTGCGCCACATTGTTCGGGACCTCTTATTCTTGTACCACTTTCTCATCATCCACAAGTTGTCTTTGACTTGAGGTGGGTGCATTCCCACCTCTTCTATTTCTTGTAGTAACGGCCATGGCATGCCCCATGTTGTTCCCACCCTTTGGGTTCACCACCGTGTCACTTGGTAGTGCCCCCTTAGGATGATAATTGAGAGCTTGAGAGATTTTCCCCATTTGAACTTCTAAGTTGCGGATCGATGTGTTATGCGAGGCAAGTTGGGCATCAGAATAGGTATTCATTTCCATCATTTGCTTGAACATGTTCTGAATATGCCCCATCTCATTGGTTGAAGAACTAGGACCGTGGGAATGATAAGAAGGCGGGTTGTTCGGTTGTTGATACATCAGGGGCCTTTGAAAACCCGACCCCGATTACCTTGATTATTATTCCATCCTCCTTGATTGTTACCCCTCAATTTCCTTGATTGTTGTTATGCCAATTCCCTTGATTGTTTCCACCATTCATATTTCCTTGGTCATTAGAATTCCATTTGCCTTGATTGTTTTGAGGTCGCCATTGTTGTTGGTTTGGGCGTTGGAAATTGCTTCCTTTCCCTTGAAAGTTGTTCACATATTACACCTCATCTTCTTTGTCATTGTAAGAGTCATCTTGATCAAAACATCTATTCGATGTTGTACTTGTGGACCCTTTGCTCTTCGTTTGTTCATCATCATGTTCACTTCCTTTATGGAATTGACTTGCTTAGGATGTTGCACTTGTTGAAAGTGAGCCTTTGCTAGTTGATTTATGGTGGTGGTCAATTCGGCAATGTCTTACCCATGTCCATGCAACTCTTTGTGAAGGTGGATCATGTTGGGATAACCTTGTGGAACATTAGCCCGGGATTGCCATGCCAAAGATGTTTCCTCCATTTCATCATAATTTCACACGCGTCCACATAAGGCGTAGTCATGAAGTTCCCACCTGCAAGTTTAGTCACTACACATTGGTTGATTGTGTTGATCCCACAATAGAAAGTTTGTTGAATCATGTTCTCCGTCATATCGTTGTTGGGATATTCCTTAACCATTATTAGATAGCGTTCCCATATATCGTATAGTGGTTCATTTGGCTCTTGCTTAAATGCCAAAATCTCATCCCGCAGCGTAGCCATGTGCCCCGGAGATAAGAACTTAGAGATAAACCTTTCCGCCAACTAATCCCAAGTGTGAATGGAATGGTTCGGAAAACGTTCTAACCAATCCAAATCTTTCCCCCGTAGAGAGAAGGGGAAAAGCCTTAGCCTCAATGCATCCTCAAATTAAAGCATGAACTAAACTAATTAATAAACACCCAATCATAAACAAGCACTAAATTAAATACCCATAAGGTTACACACTAGGTTTGGGTCACAACCCTAGTAAATATCTAGCTACTCATACTTGGGGTTGAAGAAAATGAAAAAGAAAAACTAATTGAACTCATAATCAAGAATTAAAATGGATAAATCTATTGTAATATACACCAAAGAAAAGTAAACTTCCAAAACGGCAAAGTAAAATGGCTACAGTAATTGCTAATGTTCAAAACTTGACCTAATTTTCTCGTCAATTTATAGAAGGCTAAACATCTTGGACAAAAATACCCCTCGGGAGGTTTTGCGGTCGCACAATTCGATGTGCAGTCTTCAGACTTCTTCATCTGGCAGGAGCTGGGATTCTGCGGCCGCACAATTTTGAACTGCGTCCGCAGGGCAACATTTCTGCGGTCCACAGATTTAGAAGTGCGGCCGCAAGGCACTCTTCTGTGGTCCGCAATAGCAGGATTGCGGCCGTAAGATAATTTTCTGTGCCTGGACAAGTCTTGTACGGTCCGCAAATTCACTGAAGCTCTGGACTTGGTCTTTTTGCAATCTCTCTGATCTTGACCTTTAGCCAATCCTTTTACGGCCGCACAATTTATGTGTGGTCCGCAATTTGCTCAATTGTCTCCAGATTTTCCCTCTTTGGTTGCAGGTGCAGATGAAATTCTGTGGTCCGTAATTTCTACTGCGCCCGCAGAATTCCTTCTACGGACCGCACATTTTATGCTTTCGTGCCCCTTTATTGCATTTTAGACTGCTCCTTTTTGCGTCAGATTTCATCTCGGAAGCCCAACTTTCAGCATTCCTGCAATTTTATACAATTTTATTAGTTCTGGGAGCACAATTCAATGGAAAAAAAGAAGTTAAAAGGCGCTAATTGTTCTCTTCCAAGTTCACACCTCAACTCGAGGTTATGAAAACAATCGATGCAATAATCATACCCAACAAGAGTCGGGGTCGAATTCCGCAAAGATCTATATGTATGGGAGTTAGTAGTATATATCGTAGCGCGTGAGTTTGTTTATCTAAATTTCCACTTCCACAAAATTGGGTTGTTTTAAAGTCTAAATTAAACTACGATTGCAATTTAAGAAATAAAACTCAGAAAGTATTTTTGTTGTTTTTCAAATGTTATAAAAAGGCAAAGGGCTATGACCTTCATCTAGGTGTTTGCCTAATGGGATATAAACTTTAAATCTAGTTTTATTGGTCGGGGTGTATTATAGCTATCAACACTCAATTACCCACTCAATACCTCTCGGTCAGAGAGTGATTTTGCTTAATTTGGCTTTTTTAAGTCCAAATAGGTATTGATCAAAATGGTTGATAAAAGCTCAAATCGGGTTGTTACTATCTCTAGGTTTAACCTTTGAATTGGGCTTATCAATCTCTCGATTGACCCAATTTCTGGTTAGCCAAATTTTTCTAGACCAAGTCTCTCTTTCTCAAGTAAAGACCAAGTCAAATAGGAATGAACTAATGTTAGAAATCATTAATTCCACAATTAAAAGCAAGAACAAGGCTAAATAATAAAAACCCAACCATAAACAAGAAATAAATTAAACACCCATTAAGTTTACACACTAAGGTTCGGTCACAACCCTAGTGAAAATCTATTTATTCATTCTTGAAATGGAATAAATAGAAGAACAAATGATAATTAAACTCATATCGCTAATTAAAATGATAACATCTATGTTCAAATAGCTCAATATATGAAAAACTACTAAAAAGAGTAAAAGGAAACGGCTATTGTAGCAGCTGATGTCAAACATTAACCTAAAAATGTGAAACTTGTCTACTTATATAGGGATGGAATCTTCGGACAAAAATATCCTTTCAGAGGTTCTGCGGCCACACAATTCCATGTGCAGGCTGACCTTTCTTCAGCTTGACAGGATTGGAAAACTGCGGCCGCATAATTCTGAACTTTGGCCGCAATGCACTCCTTCTGCGGTCCGCAAATTTGTAACTGTGGCCGCATGTTGCTCCTCCTCCGTACAATTGTATCTGCGGCCGCATATCCCTTCTTTTGCGGCTGAACAATAATTGTGTGGTCCGCACTGTAGATGGACTTGAAATGCAGGTTCTCTGAACTTTGCTCCTGACTCAGCGTCTCTAATGGATTTTCCTTCACATCCTGCGGCTGTAGATGATATTCTGCGGTCCGCACTTTTGAGCTTTTTTTTCCTTTTTTGTCCTTGAGTTCATATTACTCCTTCTTGAGTTGGATTTCATCTCAGGAGTATATCTTTAAATATTCCTGCAGTTAAACACATTTCATCNTATTCTGCGGTCCGCACTTTTGAGCTTTTTTTCCTTTTTTGTCCTTGAGTTCATATTACTCCTTCTTGAGTTGGATTTCATCTCAGGAGTATATCTTTCAATATTCCTGCAGTTAAACACATTTCATCAGTTTTCGGGAATACAATTAAACACTTTTGGACTAAAACGAAAGCTAAAAGGCGCTAATAAGTAGTCAAAATTCCCACTTATCAACTCCCCCAAACTTAAGATTTTTCTTATCCTCAAGCAAATAAAGTAGTTCCCACCTCCACAAATTAAGAGCCATTCTAGCTAATCAAAGGTGAGTCATTACCATATCAATTGGGACCAACCCCACGCCACTTATGAATTATCAACAAGGCAATAAGTTAAATTTTTAAGCACAAATAGTTCTAATGTGATACTTGAGCATCAAGAGTTGACTTTATTCATCAAGGAAGCTCGCTCATTTATGTAGGTCATTGTGGATCCCAAACTCCTCCTCCTCTACTCTCTGTTTGCCTATCTCACTTAAGAATTTAGCACTCAATCCAAAGATTTGCGAAAGTTTACTCATCTCTCTCAAAAGAATGTCGCAAGTACGGCTTTAAGTACCATAGTCTTGCCCCACATGTAGATCACCACTAATTTAAGCTCACTTGGCTTGAAATCACGTAGGGCTTTTTCGGAATGCAATGAAGGCTTTTGGATTAAGGTTGGATATGCTATGATAGAACGGGTTCATCTTTCCTTAAGCACTCTATTTTCTTTTCTTGGCTCATGCTTTGCCAATTCTTTGAGGCATTTGTTTCCTTAGGGGAACTAGAGAGACTTAACATCACTCTTTCTTGATCATGATAATCATTTTCTCCTTCTTTGATTTCTCCATGATTTTCCTCATTACTCTTCTTTGAATCCCTTCACCTCTTCACCTTATTCACTTTCTTTTTACATTTTTCTTTTTGTTCTTCCTTTTTATTGCCTTTTATTCTCATCATTTCTTTTCTATTATTGTGCCTTGATACCTCTTTCAAGTTCCTCGTCTCTCCCCCAAACTTACGTTTTTAGCCAATTATTTCACAAGAGTGTTAAGGAAAGCTCGGGTTCCAAGAGAGGGTCATGACAAAACGGGTAAAGGCTTATAACATGGTTATCAAATGAGAAAGGTTTTAGGCTCAAATGGGTTGACTAAGGGTAACAACATTGGTGGGCCATGAAAAATTTCAAACGGGTCAATGAGAGCCTAATACACTTCTCAAGCCAAGCAAAACTTAAACTTTCGCCTAGAAACACATTCGGGGCAAGTTCTAGACCATTCACATGGGTACTTGGACTTGCAACAACAATATCTCATCTCTCACGCAGCTGGATTGTTAAAACGGATAGAGTCTAGGGCTCACAACGACCATATTCAAGATTGAAAATTACTATGGTTCGGTTAAA
>AWOL01S0026174.1:67334-134175 GCA_000715115.1 Nicotiana otophora | reverse complement strand
ATGTGGCTATCCTACCACAGAACCCGTATGCTACCTTTCCACTCTCCCACTTTGGTCAACCATCTCCTTTAAGCAACTACTCTGCTTTTGTTTTCTTACACTTTACCTTTTCGGAACCTAACCACCGCAAGGCACCTTCCATATGTCCTTCCTCATCCTTCGCTGCCCAGTTCTTGCCCTAACTCAAAATCCGTCTCTGTAGCACTTGAACCAATAGCTCGTTACCAGCTTTAAACCTTTCTGACGATCATCCTTCTCGAGACATCAATACTAGGAACGCTTCTTCGATACTAAATCACCGCATACCGCGATCTCTAACGACTACTTCCCCTATATCAATTCCTAACGCCCCGTCGAGAAGGAGAGTTGAAGAAAACCATAACACCGGCGAACCTTAACGCATTTTACAAGGCGATGATACCACATCAAAATTAAGAACTCTAGCGCACTCAAAAATATCAAGCTTCGTTACTCCATCAACCCCAAACCTGAACATTCATAGTCCGATTGCCTTTTCTCCGCTGAAATTAAAACATGGAACCTTTGAATCATGTACTGAGAAAACCTTCTTTCAAGTCGTTTACTGCCCTGACACATAGACGGGCTTTTTTCCATTTCATAAACACTGTGCGATAACAACGCATGAATCGTCATAACAATCAATGCCAAATCTCAAAACCTTAGGTAGTACTGATACTTAATTTGAAATGATAGAGCGGGCTTTCGCAAGGCGATGACAATAGCCCAATTAATTACACAAGGAGAAGTATCCTGTACTACATCTGTAGTACCATTAAAATTTTCCTCGATCCCCAATCTATAACAAGTGCTTCACGTCGCATAATATTGAATAGGAAGGAAATGTAGGCATAAGCATCAAAGGAATCGAATCGCATGATGAGGAATCAAAAAGGGAAGTATTCCTAACAGCTTTGTAGCCTCTCGAAGATAAGCACAGACGTCTTCGTACTGATCCGCAAGACTCTACTAGACTTGCTCATGACTCGTGAGACCTATGTGAACCTAGTTCTCTGATACCATGTTGTCACGACCTAATTTCACCTATATGTCATGATGGCGCCGGACACCGCTGTTAGACAAGCCAATAATAAATACTAAATAAATTCTCATTTTAATATTTTTGAAGTCATAGTTGTTCCCCTCAATTAAATAGCAGACGATGACAATTACCAAATACGTACTAATATCTTTAAATATTTCCAATACAGTGCAACCCATAATCATCCCAAAACCCGGTGTCACAAGTGCATGAGCATTTACTAGGGAATTAAAATAAAATACAGCATCTGTCTAGAATACAAATTAGACAGGAAAATATAATAACTCTGAAGGAGACTCTGTTAGCTGCAGATCGTAATATAGAATGCAGCTCACCTATGTCCCCACAATTATTAACCACACCTTGCGCCCACAACGCCGCTATATATATATATACCTGCATAATAAAATGTGCAGCAAGTGCAGTATGAATACGAAAACAACGTGTACCCAGTAAGTATCAAGCCTAATCTCGAAGTGGTAGAGACGAGATAGCCGACTTAACACTCACTATGGGTCAATAATATTAAATAATCATGAAAATTAAAATATTTATATCAACGTGATTCACAGAGTTAACAATAATTTTATTGAACCAGCATAAGTAATTAAATTTCTTCAATTCCAACAACATTTACAATTTATCAATCAAATTCCTTCAAATGAAATAATTTCTAATCTATTAATTAAATCCTTCAATTTAAATAAAACAAATTCCATTTTATCAAATAACTTTACATGATGCAATTCAATTGTCAATAAATTTCCAATTTATCAAATAGCTTTACAAGATGCAATTCAATTTCAATAAATTTCTAATTTATCAAATAGCTTTTCAAGCTGTAATAAACTGTCCAAGTATCGTGTAATTATTATTAAGCACGATTTCTGCCGAGGTCGTACTGCTCGATCAAGAGTTTCATGTACACCGCCGAGGGACGTGCGGCGCGATCCATAGATTTATCTATCCTGCCGAGGCGTTCGGCCCGCTCCACAAGAAAGGAGGACATTTTCTTGTGTGCCTCCGGAAGTAGAGTATATTTATTATAAGACAAATTCGGGAGGAAGAACAATTGTTTTTAATAATTAATTAATTTAAATAGAAAACCAAGCATATAAGGTTTCCATTCTTTAATATCTTTATCTGAAAATTCAGAATATATTCATATATATATATATATATATATATATATATATATATCAATTAATATTAATTAAACAAAGAATACAATTTACACAAGTAATTCATGCTTTGAGTCCTAAACTACCCGGACTTTAGCATTAATTGTAGCTACGTACGAACTGTTGTTACCTCGTGCGTACGTAGCCCCCGCAATTAGCAACAATTATTCAATTTAACTCCTATGGGATAATTTTCCTCTCACAAGATTAGACAAGAGGCTTACCTCGTCTTGCTCCAATTTAATCCACTACAAGGCCTTTTTCACGATTATCCAACTCTGTCTCGCTCGAATCTAGCCAAAATAATTCGATACAATTACTAAAAATTATAGGAATCAATTCTATAAGAAAATACTACATTTTTAATAAAAATTCCGAAATTAATTAAACATTCATCCGTGGGGCCAACATTTCAAAATCCGGCAAAAGTTATAAAATTCGATAACCCATTCAATTACGAGTCCAACCATACCAGTTTAACTCAAATACGACTCTGAATCGATACCGAAATCTCAAAAATCCGTTTCTATGAGATATCTAAAACTTTCAAAATCTCAATCTCCAAACATTAATTAAATGGTGAAAACAATGATATGTTTATGTTTATTGAGCAAATCCAAGTTAGAATCACTTACCCCAATGTCTTTTCCTTGAAAATCTATCAAACATCGCCTCTACTCAAACTCCAATTTGTGAAAAATGGCTAATGGGACGAATGCCCTCTTTTATAATTCTGCCCAGGCAGCCTCGATCCACAACCTCGATCCACAGCCTCGATCCTCTGCCTCGATCTTGGGATCTCGATCCTCGGCCTCGATTTTGGGCAAGAATTTGCAGCAGAAAGAAAAAATTGCAGCAGCTTTTTAAGTCTAACTATTGATCCGTTAACCATCTGAAACTCACCCGAGGCTCTCGGGACCTCAACCAAATATACCAACAAGTCCTAAAATATCATACGAAGTTATTGGAAATCTTAAATCACATAAAACAACGCTAAAACCACGAATTATGCCCCCATTCAAGTTTAATGAAACTTAAAATTTCCAACTTCTACATTCGATGTCGAAACCTATCAAATCAACTTCGATTGACCTCAAATTTTACACACAAGTCATAAATGACATAGCAGAGCTATGAAAATTTTCGGAACTAGATTCTGACTTCGGCATCGAAAAGTCAACTTCTCGGTCAAATTTCCAAACTTAAATTCTTGTTTTTAGCCATTTCAACCCTAATTTAACTACGGACTTCCAAATAAAATTTCGAACAAGCTCCTAAGTCCACAATCACCATACGGAGCTGTTGGAATTATCAAAATTTTATTCCGGGGTCGTTTTCATATAATTAGATATCCGGTCACTATTTGAACTTAAACATTTTAATTTTTCATCAAAATTTCATATCTCGGGCTAGGGACCTTGGAATTTAATTCCGGACATACGCCCATGTCCCAAATCATGATACGGACCCACCGAAATTATCAAAACATTGATACGAATCTTTTTGTTCAAAATATTGACCAAAGTTAAACTTGGCCTTTTAAAGCCAACTTAAGGAACCAAGTGTTTCGATTTCAACCAAACACTTCCAAATCCCGAACCAACCATCCCCACAAGTCATAAATCATTTAAAGCACATAGAAGAAGTTTTATTTAGGGTAACGAGGTTCTAAAAGTCAAAACAACCGATTGGGTCGTTACATTAGGATTTGAATAAGTTTACCAACACCTGATTCTGTCATCAAAGATACAAGCAAATGATGTATCTGCTTTTCCTGATGTAACTTTGTCTTAGTTTCAACAAGTTACGTTTATTGTTTATTGTTAACTTCCAGAGTTGTGATAATATACCATATTTTAATTGGCATATGTTAGAAACTAACATCATACCTATATAATAACAGTTACTTCATTGATTGTGTATATCAAAATTGTTCTTGGGGTTTTAAAGCATCAAGGATAAATAAGTCTCATGTTTTCTGTCACGATCCAAATTTTTTACTCGGAAGTCATGATGGCACCTAGTCTTTCAACTAGGTAAGCCGGTCACTCAACATTATTGTAAGCAATAAAACCATGAATTAATGAAAACGGAGTCTAACATAAATAAGAGTAATACAGGCTAATGCGGCAAATACTCAACATAATATCCCAGAACTAGGTGGTATAGAGTCACAAGCTCTAACTCAATATACAAGATCAATATCAAAATACAGTACTGTCTGAAATACATAAAAAATAGAAGTGAAACAATACGGTGGCTCCAAGGCATGCAGTCGGATCATGCAGGAATACCTTGAAGTCTCCGGTGCGTGCTATGCTTCACTACCGATCAGTCCGATCCGAGGACCTAGATCTGCACAAAAAGATGTGCAGAAGCATAGCATGAGTACACCACAATCAATACCCAATAAGTATCAAGACTAACCTTGGTGGAGTAGTGAGGAGGTTCAAGTCATGTGATACTCACTAGACAAATAATCTCTACAATGAATATATCGAAAAAAACTGATTGTGAATACCTAATTTTTACACTATTTTAACACCTCCTAAAGTCATTAGTGTATTGTTATTTTAATTATTTTCTCATTTTTTGTTCCTTTAAATGCATATATTTTCTATCATAAAAATACCATAAAAAAAAGTTCTTTCTTCATTTGTGCATTTTAGGAATTAACTAAGTGTTCAATTGGTGAATTAATCTAGTTAATTGATCATTTGAATAAGTTATTTAATTAATTAATTTATTTGTGTAAATTTAGTTTAATAAGTTTGATTACGGGAATTAGGCCAAATTTGAAAGAGAAAGTGACCAAGAGTGCAAGATAAGGGGTTGCCACTGAAAGGGTCTTAAACAACGTAGTTTTGTCTAAACACTACGTCGTTTCATTAAGTGACCCAAGATCAAATCTCACCCATTGCTCACCCCTTGATCTAATGGTCCATATTTGATCTCTCAAGAGGTATTTAAAGCCTAAAAAATCTGAAAATTGCCCTCATTTCCCCCATAATTCTTTTCTTCTTCCTCTCTCTTTCTCTCTCTCTCTCCCAGATCCGCTCCCACCACCGTTGTCGCTGCCGGAAATCGCCCACCGGTGGCGGACTACCTCCAAACACCCCCAAATTTACACTATGTAATCTCCACAACCTCCTCTTTCCATATCTCCAAACCAAATCCTTCAAAACCCCCTCAAACTCCTTGAATTTTAGATCTAGGAAACTTTAGCCGCCACTTTTTTGCCCAAATTCTTGAAGTACCGGCCACTACCACCCCACAATACCTACATCAATGGATAGATCTCATCAACACCTACCTAATTCCATCACAAAAATCCGGCAACTAAAAATCCGGCCAAATTCCGGCGACCACCCCGAACGCCCTCGTTTGGTATACCACTATTCTCGTTTCCTTTGTCTATTTTTTCTAATTGTATTGTAGTTAGTTTATGTCTAGCATAATTTATGATTTTTTTATTTTTATTTTTATTATTATTATTATTATTTATATTTTTATTATTAGTTGTGTTTAATCTATGTTAGCTTAGTCGTTCATAGTTATTAATCACTGATAATTAGTTATTTATTAGCTTTGAAATATCTATTTGCTTAGTCATGATAGTTGATAATAAAAGTTTCAAGTGCTTAGTGAATTTATTTTTATTGGATTTGAGTATTTGAATTTTGTGTTGATAAAAGCTGAAATTAGAGAAGGAATAGTACACGTTTGGTTATTTTCACTGTGCAAAGACTTTGGAGTACAAAACCCAAAAGTCATTGTGTAGTGACAAATACAATACTTTTTTACAGCTTTTGAATAATGTTTAGCACACAAAGTCAGTCTTTTGGACAGACTTTTGGTGAACCAAAATCTGATTTTATTTGGCTATTTAAAGGGCTGCTCTTCTCCTATAAAGGGGGCTCAGACTATATCTTACACTTACACAAATTGAGAGACTATCTTTACACACTCGAACAGATCTTTTTGCACACATTCATTTTGCACATATTTACGCTAAAGTAAAAACACAACTAAGAGAGTAAAAAAGATCAGTTGAACATATCTAAGAGTAAGCTGAAACTTGAGAGTTTGGAGAGTAGTATTTTGTGTGTAAAATCGTTCAGAGAAATAGGAGAACACTTAGCTTTTGCTGGGTTCTTTTTCTTTCAAATAATTTGCTACTCCTCTGGGTTTCAAACACTGTTTCTGTTGTTGTTTCTGCCGTTTTTCTTATTGCTGAGCTTCAATTCCTCCCCTATTGTATTTATATTCAGCTCTTCAGGTAACCTTCTAAATATTTGTAATGCAAGCTCTTTTTCTTTGTTAACAGATGATGAAAAGTTGAGCATATTTAGATTATATGAGCATCTTCAATATGGACGGATGTCAAAGTGTAACCTTGAAATTGAATCTGGTGGTTTAAGTATTAAATCTATGACTTTGTTTAATTCTTTTTTTTTATTTTTTCTTTAGCTTAATAGTTTTTTGCCTATGTTAGTTTTCAAGTAGTGTTTCCTGGGTAATGGTAGTATTTCACTTAAAAATATAACAGTTATATAAAGACCTTGCAGTAGGCTAATAAACAAAGAATTTTGTTTGGTTTAAGTTTTTGCCATTCTTTTCACTGTAAATTTTCGAAGATTGCATAAAGGTCTATTTCTTATTACTTTACTGTTTTAGTCGTAAGGTTTCTGTTTTGGTTAGTTTTTCGTTATCTGAATGCTTGCTGTTCCTAATTTTCGTATTTCTTTACTTAATTACTTTTTAAATGTTGTTCTTGATTTTACTAAAAAAAAATTCTAATTTCTTTTAGTTTCATTTAAAGAAAAGCAAAAACTATCTCATAAGTTATGTGGAAACAGTGTATGATGCATAATGGGCTTTTGGTTAGTTGTTAAGCTATTGGGCCATAATGTTAATTAAAATTAATATGATTGGGCCAAATGGGTTAACCTGCTAGTCTATTCTTGTTCTGAAAACAAGCTGGCCCATTTTTCTTTAACAACAAAGCTGCCCATTTTCTTTATACAGCTAATTGGGCCAAATAGATTCATTTCAACTGGCCCATTTTGTATACTAAATTGCAGCAGCTTAATACCAATCAAATTCAAGAGTTTGCCCATTTTCTTTTAATAACAAAGCTGGCTTATTTTCTTCAACCAATCATTCAACTGGTCCAACACCATGAAATAACTACAAACACGAGTTTGTCTATGTTTGATATCATATTTAGTTAGATAATTTCAATGTCATTTCCTTGCCTCTTGAATAGATAATTTAGTAACTCAATCACTTCTAATAAAATAATCAAATGCTAGGCAATTTTAGGTGTGTTCTAAATATTGACCATGTGTTCATACACGATCCTTGGTCCATGTAATTAATAAACAATAGTCGCGTGTGCATTCTCGCTCCTTGACCTTTGTTTAATAAATTATACTCTTCGGTAATTAATTGTATTTAAACTATGTGTACCGACACGTATTTTGGTTTAGTACATGTAATTAAATAAAGACCTTGCGTGCTTACACGCTCCAAGGCAAAATTAATAAAATTTAATTACTAATTTTTAAGCGGCATTAGACGATAGTAATTCAAGGCTAATAAAATACATTTTATCCAAAATTAATTCAAGCCAATTTTAGTCAATAAAAGCGACCGTGCTAAAACTACGGCACTCGGGGAATGCCTTATATATTCTCCCCGGTCAACATAATTCCTTACTCAAGCTTTATTTTCGCATACCAATAATAATAGAGTCAAACCTTCCTTTGACTAGGGATTCAAATAAAAGGTGACTTGGAACACTCAAAAATGAATTCCAAGTGGCGAATCTGTAAATAAAATAATTCCTACTCAAATTTGTCACTTTAATTGGAAAAACTCTTTAACCCACAATCTAAAACAAAACATATCTTTTCGGGATAGAAAAAGGGTGTGACAGCTCTGGCGACTCCGCTAGGGATTATATAAGAATTCGAGCTTGTACATTGATTAATTTTTGGCTTTTATTATTTTTGGATATTACTGTGTATGTGAGCCTAATGTGCTAATTGTCGCTCATTTACTGCTTTGATATTGTTTGAACTGTATAATTAAACTATCTTCTCTCGTACCCCATCTGAGTCTTCTTATAAGTAATAGTGGTGTGTGTGCTGACCAGCTCCACAAAATTTTCTGTCTGAGATAAAGCCAGTGTGCAAACCTGCTCCCGGTGAAGGATTTAATCACATATGTTTAGGCGGGGAGAACCACCAGTAAAGGCAGAACCGTTCTATGGCCGGCACGCTGACGTTCCTCGGCTTAAGTTGTCCACCCAAGTTAAGCGAGGTCTAAATACCTTCTCCTATAAGATTTAAAAACATAGAAGAACAATCCACATGCCTGGTTATCCCAGTAGGATCATTTTGTTGCATCATTCGACTTAGTGAAGCTCGACACAGGGGTCGGGCTCGTATAAGACAGATATCCTTGTTGAGACCATTATATCATGTTATGTGCTACTTGTTGCATTATTTGGGAGGCCTGCATGTTGATCGACTTTAGCATAAATCAATTGAGTAAACAGAGAAAGAAATGGTGTGGTATAGTGCGTATGGTTTTTAAAAATTAATTTTCATAAAAGAAAAAAAAGAAGGAAAAAATAGTCGGTTTGACCGAACTACGCGGGTCTGATTCTTACTAGATGTGAGATACGTAGGCAAACCTCATCGGTTCCGGCCCCTAATTTTTTAAAAATCAAAAAAAATATTTTCCTTTTATTCCTTATTTAGAAGTCTTTCTTTGAGACCTCAAATCCAAAAATATTTTCTTCTTTTTTTTTAAAAAGTGTTTCTCCCAAAATTCAAAAAACAAAAATCAAAATCCAAAAAATAAAATTCTATCTTTTTAAATTTACAAAAACAATATTCAAAATATTTTTTTTTAAGTCTTTCTTTTGAAGATTCCAAAAAATAACAAAACAAAAAAAGGCAAAATCAAAAAAAAATTCTTTCTTTAGTAGTTTTCTTTTAATAACAAAAATTCAAAAAAAACATAAATCCAAAATATTTTCCTTGCTAGAAGGTTTCGTGGGGTTATTTATATATGAGTAAAAAAAGTGAGTTTATTTACTTTATTACTGATCCTCCCTGACCTACGCAAGATCTTATTCATGTTTCCACATGATACGTAGGCAATCCACATCAGGTTCGATCGAATGATTTTGAAAAAAAAGTGAAAAAAGAAAGAAAGAGAAAATAAAAAGAGTGTGTTCATTCTAACATGTTTTTTGTCATAATTTCTATCATCTGGATTACTTCGAGGTTGTGATCCAGATGTTGTTCGTTTGTCCTGTCATCAAACCTCTCTATCCTTTATTCAATAAAATACAACTTTTTATTTTGTGTCAGTTTAACCCATTGTGCTTAATTCTTCTTGCATATATAGTTCTTTTCACGCCAATTTCAGTGACATGATATGCATGCGGAGTTTTCGGCTAGATTTTAGAAAGCCTATCCAATCTTGAATTAAATCGAGGAAAAACACTTTGAAGATAAGGTAAAGACTGAAACACTTTGATGATAAGCCTGTGTCAAGTTCACGAGGAACCCAAATAGTTATATCAGTAGAAGTTAAAGATCTTCATCTCAATCTATCATGAAAATCCAACTTAAGGAAATTTGAATGGGTTGACGTTTTGTCGGACTAATCAATGAAAAAGTTTTTTGCCACGACGTGCCATAATCTAATCATAACAGGGAAGATGACCCAAATCTCCAGAGAAGGTGCATTCCAGGAAATTTTAAATAATTTAGTTGGTACTGAAGTGCATCATTTCACATATAGACAAAGACCAAGAAAAAGTGGCTCCAAATTGTCAAAAGGTCATTTGTTGCAAACAAGATATTAATGATGGGGCTATACAACTGACAAAACCAAGAAGATAGTCATGTCCATCAATGCCGAACCAGAGAAGAGATAGAATGTTTGACATTCTTGAGGCTGGGAGGTCCTTTTTTCTGCTACCCAAACACTTTATATCCTTCATCACCCCTTTTGAGCCTGTTTTATTTTTCTTTAACCTCCCTCTTTCATAATCAAGCATAGAGTCAAAAATAAAATTAAATATCCATGCCACCAGAAAATAGGAGCTAGGACAATTTGATTAAAAATAAAAGAGAAGAAAAGGAAAAAAAAGAAAAATGAAAAGAAAAGCAATAAAGAAATCTTTCATGTTAGTTTGCACTACGTTTGACTTGATTCCTTTAAAGGATACGTAGGCAGCTTTACACTAGGGTTCAGTTTTACCAAACGAAAAATAAAATTTTCCTAGTATCTGAAACTGGAGAAGAAGTTTTTTTTATGTTTTTATGAAGAGTCGATTCAACCCTATCATCTTGAGTCCATTTTGAGCCTTATTGCAACCCTTTCTTTCTAACCCTATCCAAAAGCCTTCCAAATAAAGACCTCCCAATTAGTATTTAAGAATGCCAAGGGAAGCACACAATAAGCAACAATTGTCACACGACATAGAATAATGTCAAGTTGCTCGCAAAAAAAAATGAAGAAGAGTAAAACACGATAATGAATGAAAATAAGAGAGTCTTATCGGTGAAAACCCTCATGGGCACTGTAAGGCTATGGTAAGTAGAGATAAATAAATGAGAGAGGCCGGTTGGTAAAAACCTTTTGGGGCACTGTTGGTCGAAGGTGAACTATGATTTGATGCAAATGATGGGCACAAAGAGGCCAACTTCAAAGATGAAAGGAAAAAATAAGTAGAAAGGGTAGATTGGCTGGATATATTTTGCCGCTCAATCCAAAATGCATGTCATGATCATTAAAGTTTGGCTACAATATCCAAAGGATCCCATTCTTTATTTCTCTCCCTGTAAATTTGTATTTTTAGTTAAATACTATTCCTTCTCACTTTTACATCGCGTCATTTTATCCATTTGCATTATTATTTTGAGTCGGTCTTTGTTAAAACAAAAGAGAAATGATTTCAAAATCTATTATCAACTTTCTAACTATACAAAGCGAGTTCCCTCCTAGCACATCAAAAAGGACATACCCAGGAAGCAACATGCATAATAAGTTGTTGAATTTAAACAAGATCTAAGAATTCATGTAGACGAAAATTCCAAAGAGAAACGTTTTATGGTCTATTTGTTTAAAAGCCAACAAACAACGGGCCACAAAATTGGTCACTTTTTCCCGGAAGTGAAAAACAAAGGATGTGGGGTAATCATGACATTGGCAAAGGCAAAAATCCAATTGTGATTTCCTCTAATAAGCCGAATAAAGTGTTTCGAAGAAATCAAAAAGGTTACTAAGCAAGACTTGTTTCTTGGGCAAAACTGATAGCACCACAGGCACAACTGATACTGGGTACAAGATAATCAAGTTTGATTTTTAAAGGAAAAACTACCAAAATGAAGATTTGCTTTGTAGATAAGGTTCAGCTACACATTAGACATCCGGGTACAAAACAGTCGGGGGTGACGATGAAAAGCCAAGGTTTCCAGAAAGCAATACAGAGTATCCGAGCAACTCGATTGTAGACAAGGTTCAACAACACCTTAGACATCCGGGTACAAATCAGTCTGGGCGGCGATGGAAAGCCAAGGTTTACAGAAAGCAATATAGAGTATCCGAACAACTCGGTACCGCGCTAAAAGAATCAGTTCTTCTTCAGCTAGGTTGCCGCAAACTCAAACTACTCAGGGCATCAAGGCCACAAACCGACCACCACTGTTAAACTCACAAATCTTTCTTTGTTTGAAGCAGGAAACAAAGTAGCGTAGAAATGAAGTTCTCAAAGTACGAATGTCACCAAAGGTAAGTTCTTCAAAGACTTTACTTTCTCTTTCTAGGCATGCCCATAATTACATTATCAACCACTGCACTTTCCAGCATAAGGTAGATCAGTCTTTTGTTAAGGTCCCACTTTGATATAGGGCACACCACTCCCTAGTCACATGTTCAGTATAGGGTACACCAATTCCTAGCTGTATTTTCCAACATAAGGTACACTAATCTTTTGAGGTTCCATTTTCATACAAGGTATCATATCCTTTAGTTATCTTCTCTCTAAGTGATACAGGGTACCAACTCCTGCTAATATTTTCTCTCAGCGATACAGGGTGCCAACCCCTGATCACATTCTTTCTCACTAATACAGGGCGCCAACCCCTGATTATATTCTCTCTCAATAATACAGGGTACCACCCCCTGGTTACATTTCTTCTCAGTAATAAAAGGTGCCAACCCCTGGTTATACTCTTTTCAGTAATATAGGGTTCCAACCCCTTGTTACACTCTTTTCAGTAATACAGGGTTCCAACCCCTAGTTACATTCTCCTCAGTAATATAGGGTACCAACACTTGGCTACTTCCTTTTAGTAATACAGGGTATCAACCCCTAGTTACACTCTTTTCAGTAATACAGGGTATCAACCCCTGGTTACATTCCTTTCGGTAATACAGGGTACCAACCCCTTGTTACACTCTTTTCAGTAATACAGGGTATCAACCCCTGGTTACATTCCTTTCGGTAATACAGGGTACCAACCCCTTGTTACACTCATTTCGGTAATACAGGTACCAATCCCTGGTTGCATTCTTCTTCAGTAATACAGAGTACCAACCCCTAGTTACATTCCTCTTCATTAATACAGGGTACCAACCCCTGGTATATTCCTCTTTGGTAATACAATGGACTAACCCCTGTTTACATTCCTTTCAGTAATTCAAGGTACCGACCCTCAGTTATATTCCTCCTCAGTAATACATGGTACCAACTCCTGGTCAAATTCTATCGCAGTCATACAGGGTTTCAATCCCCGATTACATTCCTTCTATCGCACTCGGAGGAGACACACTTTCTAGTTTGAGTCATTCCAATAGGAGACGCACTTCCTCCTATGAACTATCAATCCTAGGAGACACACTTCCTAGTCCAAAACATTCAACCTCATTCGTAGGAGACACACTTCCTAGTTTGAGTTATTCCAATAGGAGATGCACTTTCTAATCAAAACTATCAATCCTAGGAGATGCACTTCCTAAGTCCAAGACTTTCAACCTCACTTGTAGGAGACGCACTTCCTAGTTTGAGTCATTCCAATAGGAGACACACTTCCTACTATGAACCATAAATCCTAGGAGACGCACTTCCTAGACCAAGACTTTCAACCTCATTCGTAGGAGATGCACTACTTAGTTTGAGTTATTCCAATAGGAGACACACTTCCTAATCAGAACTATCAATCCTAGTAGACACACTTCCTAGTCCAAGACTTTCAACCTCACTCGTAGGAGACGAACTTCCTAGTTTGAGTCATTCCAATAGGAAACTCACTTCCTACTTTGAACCATCAATCCTAGGAGACGCACTTGCTAGTCCAAGACTTTCAACCTCACTCGTAGGAGACACACTTCCTAGTTTGAGTTATTCCCATAGGAGACACACTTCCTAATCAGAACTATCAATCATAGGAGATGCACTTCTTAGTCCAGGCCTTTCGACCTCAATCGTAGGAGGCACACTTCCTAGTTTGAGTTATTCCAATAGGAGACGCACTTCCTATTCTGAACCATCAATCCTAGGAGACGTATTTCCTAGTTTGAGTCATTCCAATAGGAGACGCAGTTCCTACTATGCACCATCAATCCTAGGAGACACACTTCCTTGTCCAAGACTTTCAACCTCACTCGTAGGAGACGCACTTCCTAGTTTGAGTTATTCCAAAAAGAGACGCACTTACTAATCAAAACTATTAATCCTAGGAGACGCACTTCCTAGTCCAATCCTTTCAACCTCACTCGTAGGAGACACCCTTCCTAATTTGAGTTATTCCAATAGGAGACGCACTTCCCAATCAGAACCATCTATCTTAGGAGACGCACTTCATAATCAGAACCATCTATCCTAGGAGACGCACTTCCTAGTACAAGCCTTTCAACCTCAATCATTGGAGACACACTTCCTAGTTTGAGTTAGTCCAATAGGAGTCGCACTTACTAATCAGAACTATCAATCCTAGGAGACGCACTTCCTAGTCCAAGCCTTTCAACCTTACTCGTAGGAGACACAATTCCTAGTTTGAGTTATTCCAATAGGAGACGCACTTCATAATCAAAACAATCAATCCTAGGAGACACACTTCCTAGTACAAGCCTTTCAACCTCAATCGTTAGAGACGCACTTCCTAGTTTGAGTTATTCCAATGGGAGACGCACTTCCCAATATGAACCATCAATCCTAGGAGACGCACTTCCTAGTCCAAGCCCTTCAACCTCATTCGTAGGAGACACACTTCCTTGTTTGAGTCATTCCATTGGGATATGCACTTCCTAATCTGAATCATCAATCCTAGGAGACACACTTCCTAGTCAAAGCCTTTCAACCTAACTCGTAGGGGATGCACTTCCTAGTTTGAGTCATTCCAATAGGAGATACACGTCTTACTCTGAACCATTAATCCTAGGAGACGCACTTCCTAGTCTAAGACTTTTAACCTCAATTGTAGGAGACAGACTTCCTAGTTTGAGTCATTCCAATAGGAGACACTCTTCCTATTTAGAACCATCAATCCTAGGAGACGCACTTCCTAGTCTAAGACTTTGAACCTCACTCGCAGGAGATGCACTTCCTAGTTTGAGCCATTCCAATAGGAGACGCACTTCCTAATATAAATGATTAATCCTTGGAGACACATTTCCTAGTCCCAACCTTTCAACCTCATTCGTAGGAGACGCACTTCCTAGTCCAAACCTTTCAAACTCATTTCTAGGAGACGCACTTCCTAGTTTTAAACAATTCCAATAGGATACGCACTTCATAATCTTAACCATTAATCCTAGGAGACGCACTTCCCAGTACAAGCCTTTTAACCTCACTCGTAGGAGATACACTTCCTAGTTTGAGTCATTCCAATAGGAGATGCACTTCCTAAATCCATACCTTTATTCCTAGGAGACACACTTCCTAGTCAAAGCCTTTCAAACTAACTCGTAGGGGATGCACTTCCTAGTTTGAGTCATTCCAATAGGAGATGCACTTCCTAAATCCATACCTTTATTCCTAGGAGACACACTTCCTAGTTCAAGTCTTTCAACCTCACTCGTAGGAGACACACTTCATAGCGTGAGTTAACCATGTTCATTTTAATAGGAGACACACTTCCTATTATGAGTCATTAATCCTAGGAGATGCAATTCCTAGTTCGAGTCCTTCAATATCACAATCATTCCAATGCTACCCATCGGAGAAGAACCTCCTAAGTCTAAGTTTTATCAATTTTAAACCTAAGATAAGAATGTCACACCCCGAAAAACATTTGAATGAACAAGAATGATATCAATTGATCATGATAATACAAGTATGAGGTGAATTAAGAATGGTTTATGGTCTAAGAAAATCCCTAAGGCTATGTCAAGTTGAAAATTATATGATGGGATAAAGTTTCAATTGAGTTCGCACAAGACCTAACTTCAAACGAGCATAACTCTCAAGATATGAAGAGTTATATAGTGTATAACCTATCAAATTAAATTGCTGTGAGTCTAGTTTCCAACTAATCAAACCGTTTGTTATTTGGATATGTATACAGAAAGTTATGGCCATTTGACTGGACCTGTGTGATATAATGCGCGGCCGCGCATATTTGAGAGTTTCCGCCTCAGGTGCACGGCCAGATGTGCGTCGACTTGCCCATGTGTGCGGATGCACTCGTAAGAACCCATTAAATACCCCAAAAGGCTGGGTAGAGAGAGAGCTAAGTCATTGCTTTAAGCTAGGGCTTGCATATAAAGAGGAATCCGTCCAACATCTCCCTCCTATGAACCAAGGTAATATTTTTGGAGTAATTTTTAGTTGATTACTACTCCAAAACACTTGTATTAACAAGGATTAATTTTTAAGATCCATAGATTTCCATTTAAATCCCCAAATTGGTCAATGGGATTCTCAAGAGTTTAACTATAATAGTTATGTCTACCATCTCTAACTAATCTATGGTGATTATTTATGTATGAAATATGTGCTAAAACTTATGGTATGGTGATTGGAAGCCATAAGTTCACAATTTAAATACATAACCATTGTAGAGATTGAAATGTGATTATTTGATGGAGTTTTGTTGGTTGGGTGAGAATGGTTGGTCACATATATGATGTTAGGATTATAAGTTGTTAAAGAATGATGGTGGGATGAATTGTTGGTAAATTATGGTAGTTGAAAGAACTAATTCTATGGTTAAGAAATGTATAAATGTATGCCCACTAGGTGTTTGGTAAATTGTCTAAATGGCCTAAACTATGGAATTGGTTACTAATGTTGGTCCCAATGGATGTTGATATTATAGATTGAAGTGTCTTAGTATAGTAGACTGTTGTAGTATCATTAAGGGGTGAATTTCAGTTTCGGATCGTTGGCATTGAATTGAGGAGACAAGAAGGCATTCAGAGGTGGATACGCGCGGAATGAAATTTCCTGAGTATTGATTAGCCTGCTTGACGTTGGGTTCATCTTGTTGAGGCAAGTAACTCTTCTAATCTTGGAGATGAGGGTATGAACCCTTATTATACGTATTATGTGAATTGTTTGGAAGTGATGCACATGCTAGGTGACGGGCGTGTGGGCGTGCACCGTAGAAATTGTGATGTAATTGGTTATGTGGAATTGTGTAGTCAAATAATCTTGGCATTATCCATGTAGTTTTATGTGTTAAAGAAATTGAGCTGAGAATAATGTTAAAAGTCATGCTGAGGCTATATGCCAGTATTATTGAGACCCACAGAGGTCATATTGATGTTGAATTATTTGTTTAAATTGAAATTTCATACTCAGTCATATTCCTTCATTTCATATCATATCTCAGTCTCTGTTATTATTTATTGATACACCATATCATCATTTTGGGCTAGTTTAATAATATTGTGAGCCCGAGAGACTGGAGAGAGTGATGACTAAGTTAGGAAGAGGGCCAGATTGTGAGCTTATTATTATGGGATCGGGCTGCACGCCGTAACAAGTTTTATTTACTTATGCCTAGATCTGGCTTATTATAGCGCTTCGGCTGAAGGAGCCGCTCCGGATTCTGCACCCCCACAGTAAGCGTGGTTGATATATATATATATATACCGCTCCGGATTCTGCACCCCCACAGTAAGCGTGGTTGATATATATATATATATACCGCTCCGGATTCTGCACCCCCACAGTAAGCGTGGTTGATATATATATATATATACCGCTCCGGATTCTGCACCCCCACAGTAAGCGTGGTTGATATATATATATATATACCGCTCCGGATTCTGCACCCCCACAGTAAGCGTGGTTGATATATATATATATATACCGCTCCGGATTCTGCACCCCCACAGTAAGCGTGGTTGATATATATATATATATACCGCTCCGGATTCTGCACCCCCACAGTAAGCGTGGTTGATATATATATATATATACCGCTCCGGATTCTGCACCCCCACAGTAAGCGTGGTTGATATATATATATATATATATATATATATATATATATATATATATATATATATTGATCTTCCCTGGTCATGGATCTTTCCATAGATATATATATTGAGGGATGGATCATCCCTGGGCATGGATCTTGCCCAAAGCATTTAAATTGAGGGATGGATTTTTTCTGGGCATGGATCTTGCCCGAATCATTTTTATTGAGGGATGGATCTTCCCTGGACATGGATCTTGTCCGAATCATTGAAATTTGGGGATAGATCTTCCCCTGGACTGGTTTGGCCTTGTACAGTATTGAGTGACTGAATGTCAGTTATTATGTATATATATTGGGATGGATCTTTCCTGGGCTAGATTGGCCATATACAGTACTGAGTGATTGAGTACTCTGAGAGCGTGGGTACATGAGTTCATCATTCTGATACATCGCATTAGATATGCATACTCGATATGTAAGCATAGAGAAGTATTTTTACTCATGCCATCTGATACTGAACTTTCTTATCGGTTGTTAAAGTTTTTGAGAAAAATCAGAGATTTCAGACTTACTCATATTTTTGGTGACTTTTGGAAAAAGATTTGAGTTTTACGGTTATACTTGAAAAGAAAATGTTTATTTTCCAGAATTGTATAAGAGATGAGCATGTTATTGTGGAATTATTACTTGTGCTACTTTAAATTATAGTTATGAACTGTTATTGGTTATTGGAGTTGAACTCTGTCCTTTGTTCCAGCTCGTCACTACTTTCAACCTAAGGTTAGATTTATTACTTATTGAGTACATGAGGTCGGTTGTACTCATACTACACCTTTGTACCTTGTGTGCAGATTTTGGATGATGATGTTGCTGTGCATGGTGGGAGCTAGCATTGAAGTTGTACCTACAATCCAATCATAGTTGCCTCTCGTTCTTGGTAGCTTTAGAATTATTAATCTGTTCATGTATATTTCAAACAGACGATGTATTTTATTTCACACCAACTTTGTAAATTCAAATCTTAGAAGCTCATGATTTGTACTACCAGTCCTTGGGGAGTGTATTAGAGTCAGTTAAATATTAATTGAATCATATTGTTGTTATTTGTCTTACCTAGCGGGTGAGGTTAGGTGCCATCACGACTAGTCGGATTTTGGGTCATGACAAGTTGATATCAGAGCCCTAGGTTCATAGGTTCTACAAGTCATGAGCAAGTGTCTATTAGAGTCTTGCGGATCGGTATGATGACTTCCATGCTTATCTTCGAGAGGCTACAAGGAGTTTAGGATAATTTCCCATCTTTCTTTCCTTATTGCGTGAAATTGATTCAGCTTGAGACATAACTCTTTGAATTCATTCCACACATTCGTGTGCGCATGTGAGCGCTCGATATCAGCTGTGCATCGCCGGCTTGTGATTCCATGAACGAGGCTCGAAATGTGTATTCTGTGTTTTGGTGATGGGCCAGTCTGGAGGACTTGAGGCCACAATTAGATCGTAGCTTAGGCTCGGTAGTTTCAGTTGTGTGAACTTGTATAATTGGACTCATATGTCCGGTAGTATCCTTATGAGTGAAATTTGTGGCTCGATGAATGGCTGGATGACCATATGATGACTATATTGTGACTGTGGGATGTGTTCAAATGGTTTGAAAGTGACGAAAAAAATGTTTGCTTGGGATGTAAAAATGACTATTGGGTATTTAACTTCTGTCTCGATTTGACGTAGAGTCTCAAGTTATGAATGTGTTGAAGGATCTTTCACGTGGTGTAATTGTGAAACAAATTAAATTTTTGTATCTTGTTGATGAGTTCAAACTCATGAAGGTTAAGTGATTATGTAGGAGTTGTGGTAGTAAAAAAAGGTATAGAAAGATGCCAGTTTGAGGCTAAACATATGGGTTATCACCTGTGGAATAAAATACAGAGGTGTGATCTTTATAATATTGTGTGGAGAATATTCTTTTCTACTAGTAGGGAAGATGTATTGGGATTTGAATTTGAATTGGTGAAGAAAGTTGACCTGACCGTCAAGAGAATGAAGGCGAGCTTAGTAGACGATTTGAGGTACCATATAGGTTGTGATGCATGAGCTTGGGAAGAATTTAGTTAAATCTCACTACGGTGTTATGACCGTAATTGAATATGGGTATGGTGAATTATTGAATATTTTGATCTATGGCTTTGAGCCAAGTGGGGGAGCCTACTATTGACAATTCGATTTCATAGTTATAGGTTAAATTAAGTTTTGGTTCGAGACATACATGAGGAGCAGTTATGACTACAGAGGCTGAGATCGAGGATGACTCGAGTAAGGAACTTTCCTGAATACAGGATATAATGCACTTATCAAAATATGAAAAATCATAGAATGATTAAGTTGTAAATTGCGAAGAATGTAGTGCGCATGGCATATGAATTTGGCCAGTGGTGTTAAGGCAGAGTTATTTCTTTGAGTATTGTTGTACTAATGGGGCATGTGTCTTTTGGCCCGTTTGGGCGGTGCAATTAAACTTTGAGACGAGTGAGTGACTCCTGAGAAGGTTCTAATGGGTCTAAGATTTATATATAGCAATTAAAACTTTTTCGGACTTGTGTATGGATAGAATCTGAGATTTACATTTGATGGTGTCGGTACTTACGGTAATTCTGTATGACTATGGATTCTACATTCCAGTATAAGAAAGGTAAAAGAATAATTTTAAGTTCACATAAGTCCTCTTCAGAGTGGGTATCTCGGTGGTGGTACTTCTAGAGTGCTTAAGAAGGAATACAACGGCTTATGGGCCTTAGGGCGGTGTGGTTCTAAGTTAGGATGTCTTATAACGAGGCCTTACGAGTGCTTCGTGGCAATACGTTAGGATTTGGTGACACGCGTGGCTTGGTCGAGTTAGAAAGATTCAATTATGATAGCTTAGTTATGTGCGAAAGGATTTCAAAGTGCTCTTGATGGTTTGAACCGGATATTCTCTATCGGTGTGAGGAAAATGTTGTGTATTGTGATTTCCTCCTGGAAGGGAGAAAATGGAAGGTTTCTAACTAATCGAGTATGTACTTTTCTGGTGACTCAGAGTTGATAATGAGATTCCCGTGCCTTTCACATGATGGCATGATAGATGTGGTGTGTTGTGCGGGATTAAGACTTACATTTGCAAGGTGGTAGTTCAGTCTTGAATGGAAGGTCATGAATTTTGGACAACATGGTTAGCTTTAGACACTTAGATGAATGTTATAACTACTCGGTAAATCCTCAGAATGATGCGCATTTCAGAAGGCACATTGTGTTTTGACTTACGGATGTTCATTGGTAATGTGATATTCACCTGGTTAATAGACTGTTGATATTCAAATTATTGTTATGTGGCACAAAAGAATTATGGAAGTATTTCTAATGGGATGATCGGGCATGAAGGGTGTGTTAGTCATTCAAGTGTTGAAGTTGGGATCAGTTATATCGGTTCATGTGTTATGTGGATTTGGGGACTGGGAGTTCTCAGAAGAAACTTGTTTAGGGCCGCGGACTATGAATATGTGGCCAAGTTAACTAGATAATAGTATGGGTTATGGTTAAGTCATCGAGGATTTTGTTTAGAGTGTTATTTATCCATGCTCAGATTGTGTTTGGGCTATAATAAGCATCGAATCAACTGTTGAGCTTTAAGCTGTGATGTTTCTCATATCTGCAACACTGCGTGAGCTATTTGAGCCATGATTGAGGCTACATATGAGTTAAAATCCCTGAATGAACTTGATAAATGCCTTAGTGATGAAAGATTTCTTTTTACTTGAGCTATAATAGCACACTATGTACATGCCTACACTTTAGCATGACATTTATACTAGTCCGGGAATGTGAAAATCTTATCCTACTCATCATATACATGCATACCTATTTAAATGCTCCCATATGATATATTTGGACATGAGGCCTGCAACTATACCATGCAGCGCATGGAATTTGCGAATTTCTTGATCTTCTATCTGATTTAATTGTCTTTCCTTCCTCTACATGCTATAATATTACTTGAGAAGTGTATTTGAGGAATTGTGCACATGCGCCTATGGTTATCCTCTTCACTTGTAAATATTAGGTTGTGGTGGTGCTAGCTGGACTTGCGAAACGGTTCTCTTCTTTGAGATATTTTCCATTTTTGGGTGCACAGATTGCACAGTTTTTGGCTTGAAATATATTGGTGTGGTGTGTATGTGGAATAGTTGTGTTCAATAATATAAGGTCATTGGACATAGAATGAGTACTATCGAATTTGATTACAGTATATTTGGGAGAATAACATTGGCAGTGTACAAAGGTTTTGGAATGAGGTTTTATGAAAAGTGGGGTTTAATACTAGTACTTGGTTGGTTTTGAGTAGTTACTATGATCGGGAATGGTGCTGCGAATATGTGAGTTGTATAGTATGTTGTGTGAGTATATCTGAGGTTATGATTACAGCTTAATACAACTTGCTCAAATTTATACAGTGTGTAGATGTGAAATTCGGGTCTTGAAAAGAAGTTTTTTTGGATGTTGGAAATTGGATTTCAAGCGTTATAGGCTAAGGCTAAATTAGTAATTTTCAATTATATGGTGTCGTCAGGCCTATATGGGATAGGGTGATGTGGAATCACCTCGGGTATGCATGCGTGATAAGGTGAAATAGTGATTTGAAGGTTCAAACATGTCAAAGAAGAAGCATCAACCCGTGATCAAATATATATTGGATAGAAAATTTTATGGTCATTTTCATACTAGAACATCTTACAGTAATTGTTGGAGGCCGCCAAAGGTTTAGTTCGGGTGTTCGACGTAGAGATTTAGAGTTGAAGAAAGTGAACGGGTTATTCTCAAGATTTTCTCTATGAATATATTGGGTGAATTGTTAAGAAAGGTAAAGTATGTGTAGTCACATTAGGCCTTATGAAATCTTGAAGAAAATAAGCCAAACTGTGAGTAGGATGTTTCCCTATTATTATCCTCCATGTATTCGGTGTTTCATGTGTCTATGTTGAAGAAAGTAGTTAGATACCCGACACTCATTGTTCCGGTTGAGACTATTGAGTTAATGAGAAATTGACTTATGAAGAGATTCCAGTTTCTAATATTGATCGGCAAGTCCGAAAGTTGAGAAATAAAGAAATTGCCTCCGTGAAAGTGTTATGGCGAAACCAATAGGCTGAAGAGGCCACTTGGGAAGCCGAGAAAGAAATGAAAAAGAAGTACCCTCATTTGTTTGAATATCCATGTATTTATAAAGTTGTGTTCTACGAAAATGCTAAGAGTTACCTTCTATGAATTATGTATCAACTGTATAGCTGATGTTAAAGGTGTTTCTTTTTAGTAGTATACTGCTCGTGAGGCCACAGTTGACATTGTTTTAATGTTATGTTGCATTGTTGGTTCATGTATATATTGTTAGGACTGGTTTTGGTGATTCTCTGGCAGGTGGTTAGGCCCAGTTGCAGAGGACACTCTGCCAAAATTTCTAAAATATTTGGGAGTTAGCCAAATTTTGGGGCCTTAAGGAAGTTTAAATGTTGGAAGAATATCTAAGATCTATATGAAGTCAAGAACGATTAAAGATGATGGTTAATGTGAAAGGAGGATAATATTGTGCCTAATAATGACTTGTAAAACATTCGAGGACGAATGTTCTTAAGTGGGAGAGAATGTAACACCCCGAAGAATTTCGAAGTATTTTAAGACCATTAAGAAGATTGGCGGGTACTAATTATATTAATTCGGGTATGAACAAGACCGATAATTTGAATGATATCAATTGATCATGATAATACATGTATGAGATGCATTAAGAATGGTTTATGGTCTAAGAAAAGCCCTAAGGCTAAGTCAAGTTGAAAATTATATGATGGGATAAAGTTTCAAGTGAGTTCGCACAAGACCTAACTGCAAATGCGTATAACTCTCAAGATATGAAGAGTTATGTAGTCTATAACCTATCAAATTAAATCCCTGTGAGTCTAGTTTCCAATGCATTAAACCGTTCGTCATTTAGATATGTATACAGAAAGTTATGGCCATGTGACTGGACTTGTGTCATATACACGCCCAAATGCGCGGCCGCGCATATTAGAGAGTTTCTGCCGCAGGTGCGCGGCCACTTGCCCAGGTGCGTGGACGCGTATGTAGGAACCCGTTAAATATCCCACAAGGCCTAGTAGAGAGAGAGCTAAGTCATTTCTTTGAGCTAGGGCTTGCATATCAGGGGGAATCCGTCCAACACCTCCCTCCTATGAACCAAGGTAATGTTTTTGGAGTAATTTTGAGTTGATTACTACTCCTAAACACTTGTATTAATAAGTATTAATCTTGAAGATCCATATATTTCCATTTAAATCCCCAAATTGGTCAAGAACACTACAAGTTGGGATTCTCAAGAGTTTCACTATAATAGTTATGTCTACCATCTCTAACTAATCTATGGTGATTATGTATGTATGAAATATGTGTTAAAACTTATGGTATGGTGATTGGAAGCCATAAGCTCCAAATTTAAATACATAACCATTGTAGAGATTGAAAAGTGATTATTTGATGGAATTTTGTTGGTTGGGTGAGAATGGTTAGTCACACATGTGATGTTAGGATTATAAGTTGTTAAAGAATGATGGTGGGATGAATTGTTGGTAAATTATGGTAGTTGGAAGAACTAATTCTATGGTTAAGAAATGTATAAATGTATGCCAACTAGGTGTTTGGTAAATTATCTAAACGGCCTAAACTATGGGATTGGTTACTAATGTTGGTCCCAATGGATGTGGATATTGTAGATTGAAGTTGCTTAGTATAGTAGACCGTTGTAGTGTCATTAAGGGGTGAATTTCAGTTTCGGATCGTTAGCATTGAATTGAGGAGACAAGAAGGAATTCAGAGGTGGATACGCGCTGAATGGAATTTCCTGAGTATTGATTAGCTTGCTCGACGTTGGGTTCGTCTTGTTGAGGTAAGTAACCCTTCTAATCTTGGAGCTGAGGGTATGGACCCTTATTATACGTATTATGTGAATTGTTTGGAGGTGACGCACATGCTCGGTGACGGGTGTGTGGGCATGCACCATAGAAATTATGACGTAATTGGTTCTGTGGAATTGTGTAATCAAATAATCTTGGCATTATCCATGTAGTTTTCTGTGTTAAAGAAATTGAGCTGAGAATCATGTTAAAAATCATGTTGAGCCTTTATGCCAGTATTATTGAGACCCACATAGGTCATATTGATGTTGAATTATTTGTTTAAATTGAAATTTCATACTCAGTCATATTCCTTTATTTCATATCATATCTCAGTCTCTGTTATTATTTATTGATACACCATAATATCATTTTAGGCCAGTTTCACGACATTGTGAGCCCGGGAGACTGGAGAGAGTGATGACTGAGTTAGGAAGAGGGCCAGATTGTGAGCTTATTATTAAGGGATCGGGCTGCATGCCGCAACAAGTTTTATTTATTTTTACCTGGATCTGACTTATTATAGCGCTTAGGCTGAATGAGCCCATCTGGAGTCTACACCCCCACAATGAGCGTAGTTGATATATATATATATCTGGGATGGATCTTCCCTGGGCATGGATCTTGCCATAGATATATATATTGAGGGATGAATCTTCCCTAGGCATGGTTCTTGCCCAAAGCATTTATATTCAGGGATGGATTTTTCCTGGGCATAGATCTTGCCCGAATCATTTATATTGAGGGATGGATCTTCCCTGAACATAGATCTTGTCCGAATCATTGATATTTGGGGATGGATCTTCCCCTGGGTTGGTTTGGCTTTGTACAGTATTAAGTGGCTGAATGTCAGTTATTATGTATATATATTGGGATGAATCTTCCCTAGGCATGGTTCTTGCCCAAAGCATTTATATTCAGGGATGGATTTTTCCTGGGCATAGATCTTGCCCGAATCATTTATATTGAGGGATGGATCTTCCCTGAACATAGATCTTGTCCGAATCATTGATATTTGGGGATGGATCTTCCCCTGGGTTGGTTTGGCTTTGTACAGTATTAAGTGGCTGAATGTCAGTTATTATGTATATATATTGGGATGAATCTTCCCAGGATGGATTGGCGATATATAATACTGAGTGATTGAGTACCGTGAGAGTGTGAGTACACGAGTTCATCACTGTAATACATCGCATTAGATATGCATACTCGATATGTATGCATAGAGAAGTATTTTTCCTCATGCCATCTGATAACGAAATTTCTTATCGGTTGTTAAAGTTTTTGAGAAAAATCACAAATTTCAGACTTACTCATATTTTTGGTGACTTTTGGCAAAATATTTGAGTTTTACGGTTATACTTGAAAATAAAATATTTATTTTACAGAATTGTATAAGAGCTGAGCATGTTATTGTTGAATTATTACTTGTGCTACTTTAAATTATATTGTTATGAACCATTGTTGGTTATTGGAGTCGGACTCTGACCTTTGTTCTAACTCGTCACTAATTTTAACTTAAGGTTAGATTTGTTACTTATTGAGTACATCAGGACGGTTGTACTCATACTATACTTCTGCACCTTGCATGTAAATTTTGGATGCTGATGTTGCTGTGCATGGCGGGAGCTAGCATTGAAGATGTACCTGCAATCCAGTCACATCTGCCTGTTGTTCTTGCTAGCTTTAGAATTATTAATCTGTTCATGTATATTTCAAACAGATGATGTATTTTATTTCACACCAACTTTGTAAATTCAAATCTTAGAACCTCATGATTTGTACTACCAGTTCTTGGGGAATGTATTAGAGACACTTAAATATTAATTGAATCGTATTGTTGTTATTTGGCTTACCTAGCGGGTGAGGTTAGGTGCCATCACGACTAGTCAGATTTTGGGTCGTGACTAAGAGCATCATTTTCGGAGCCTTTAGTTTCATTTTTGCATCTTTCAAATAAAATAAGATGATCAACAGTTTTACCCAATAACTCACAATAATTTCTGAAAGCCAAGCTGGGGCAGAAAATTTTGTTCGTTTTGTTCTTCTTTGATGGCTTTCCAGGCCCCACCGTAGAGCACAAGTGACGATTCAAGCTTACAGTTTCAGTTTTTCCATCATAGGAAAGAAGCCTTTCGATCACAAGATAGTTGGAGTTAGCTTTGATAATGTATCAGCAACTCAGCGTCTCAAGATTCATCTTTTTAATTTCGGATCAAGAAAGCAAGCAACTGAGATTGAGTCACAATCATTTCTTCATAGAGCATCAAGATCCAATCTAAGGTCAACACAAGCGAGCGAGTCTAGAATCAATATTTAACTCCAGAAAACACATAGATAGAAAATTTGTAACTTTTAGTTTGAAGACATATGTAGTTCCTTTCTTTTTTTTTCTTTTTTTTGATGTAAGCAGCAAGTAACAAAAACAGCAGCAAGTAACAAAAACAGCAGCAAGTAACATTAACAGCAACAACAGTAGCAGCAGTCTTAACTCCAGTGTCCAGTAGTCCCAACTACCTAATTTTCCTAGAACTATACTGACCTAATTCCTCTAAACAAGGATATGTAGAAACCTCGGAAGCAAGGTTCGGTCACCATTTTTCAAAAAAATGCTTTCATTGGAGTGATATGTGAGCAAAATATTAGCCATGGCATTCACTTTTCTTTACACAAAAATCTTCATGCTCTTGAGCAAAGAGGGGAAGCTGTGAATACCTAATTTTTGTACTATTTTAACACATCCTAAAGTCATTAGTGTATTGTTATTTTAATTATTTTCTCATTTTTTGTGCCTTTATTTGCATATTTCCTATCATAAAAATACCAACAAAAAACAGTTCTTTCTTCATTTGTGCATTTTAGGAATTAATCTAGTTAATTGATCATTTGTATAAGTTATTTAATTAATTAATTGATTTGTGTAAATTTAGTTTAATAAGTTTGATTAAGGAAAATAGGCCAAATTTGAAAGGGAAAGTGGCCAAGAGTGCAGGATAAAGTACTGCCACGGAAAGGGTCTGGAACGACATTGTTTTGCCACAAAACTATGTCGTTTCATTAAGTGACCCAAGATCAAATCTCATCCATTGATCACCCATTGATCTAATGGTCCATATTTGATCTCTCAAGAGGTATTTAAAGCCTCAAAAATCTAAAAATTGCCCTCATTTCCCCCATAATTCTTTTCTTCTTCCTCTCTCTTCTCCCTCTCTCTTCTCTCTCCCACATCCGTCCCCCACCACCGCTGCCGTCGCCGGAAATCGCCCACCGGTGGCGGACCACCTCCAAACACCCCAAAATTCACACCATGTAATCTCCACAACCTCATCTTTCCACATCTCCAAATCAAATCCTTCAAAAAATCCTCAAACTCCTTGAATTTTAGATCTATGAAACTTTAGCCGCCACTTTTTTGCCTAAATTCTTGAAGTTCCGACCACTACCGCCCCACAATACCTACATCAAGGATAGAGCTCATCAGACCTACCTATTGATGTCAATTCCATCTAGAAAATTTGGCAACTAAAAATCCGGCCAAATTCCGACGACCACCCTGAACGCCCTCGTTTGGTATACCCCTATTCTCGTTTCCCTTGTCTATGTTTTCTAATTGTATTGTAGTTAGTTTATGTCTAGCGTAATTTATTATTATTTTTATTATTATTATTATTATTAATATTATTTATATTTTTATTATTAGTTGTGTTTAATCTATGTTAGCTTAGTCGTTCATAGTTATTAATCACTGATAATTAGTTATTTATTAGCTTTGAAATAGCTATTCGCTTAGTCATGATAGTTGATAATAAAAGTTTCAAGTGCTTAGTGAATTTATTTTTATTGGATTTGAGTATTTGAATTTTATGTTGATAAAAGCTGAAATTAGAGAAGGAATAGTACAAGTTTCGTTGTTTTTACTGTGCAAAGATTTTGTAGTACAAAACTCAAAAGTCATTGTGTGGTGACAAATACAATACTTTTTTACAGCTTTTGAACAGTGTTTAGCACACAAAGTCAGTCTTTTGGACAGACTTTTGGTGAACCAAAATCTGTCCACAAAAACTGACTTTATTTGGCTATTTAAAGGGCTGCTCTTCTCTTATAAAGTGGGGCTGAGACTCTATCTTACACTTACACACATTGCGAGACTATCTCTACACACTCGAAGAGATCTTTTTGCACACATTCATTTTGCACATCGTTACGCGGAAGTAAAAACACAACTAAGAGAGTAAAAAAGATCAGTTGAACATATCTAAGAGTAAGCTGAAACTTGAGAGTTTGGGGAGTAGTATTTTGTGTGTAAAATCGTTCAGAGAAATAGGAGAACACTTAGCTTTTGCTAGGTTCTTTTTCTTTCAAAATATTTGCTACTCCTCTGGGTTTCAAACACTGTTTCTGTGGCTGTTTCTGCCATTTTTCTTATTGCTAAGCTTCAATTCCTCCCCTATTGTATTTATTTTCAGCTCTTCAGGTAACTTTGTAAATATTTGTAATGCATGCTCTTTTTCTTTAATAACAGATGATGAAAAGTTGAGCATATTTAGATTATATGAGCATCTTCAATATGGACGGATGTCAAAGTGTAACCTTGAAATCGAATCTGGTGGTTAAGTAATAAATCCATGACTTTGTTTAATTTCTTTTTTTTTCTTTAGCTTAATAGTTTTCCCTATGTTAGTTTTCAAGTAGTGTTTCCTGGGTAATGGTAGTATTTCACTTAAAATATAAAAGTTATATAAAAACCTTGGAGTAGGCTAATAAACAAAGAATTTTGTTTGGTTTAAGGTTTTGCCATTCTTTTCACTGTAAAGTTTTAGAAGATCGCATAAAGGTCTATTTCTTATTACTTTACTGTTTTAGTCGTATGGTTTTTGTTTTAGTTAGTTTTTCGTTATCTGAATGCTTGTTGTTCCTAGTTTTCGTATTTCTTTACTTAATTACTTTTTAAATGTTGTTCTTGATTTTACTATTTTTTTAAAATTTCTTTTAGTTTCGTTTAAAGAAAAGCAAAAACTATCTCATAAGTTATGTGGAAACAGTGTATGATGCATAATGGGCTTTTGGTTAGTTGTTAAGCTATTGGGCCACAATGTTAATTAAAATTAATATGATTGGGCCAAATGGGTTAACTTGCTAGTCTATTCTTGTTCTGAAAACAAGCAGGCCCATTTTTCTTTAACAACAAAGTTGCCCATTTTCTTTATATAGCTAATTGGGCCAAATGAATTTATTTCAGCTGGCCCATTTTGTATACTAAATTGCAGTAGCCCAATACCAATAAAATTCAAGAGCTTGCCCATTTTCTTTTAATAACAAAGCTGGCCTATTTTCTTCAACCAATCATTCAACTGGTCCAACAACATGAAATAACAACAAACACGAGTTTTTCTACGTTTGATATCATATTTAGTTAGATAATTTCAATGTCATATCCTTGCCTCTTGAATAGATAATTTAATAACTCAATCACTTCTAATAAAATAATCAAATGCTAGGTAATTTTAAGTGTGTTCCAAATATTGACCATATGCTCATACACGATCCTTGGTCCATGTAATTAATAAAACATAGTCGCGTGTGCATTCTCGCTCCTTGACATTTGTTTAATAAATTATGCTCTTCGGTAATTAATTGTGTTTAAACCATGTGTACCGACACGTATCTTGTTTTAGTACATGTAATTAAATAAAGATCTTGTGTGCTTACACGCTACAAGGCAAAACTAATAAAATTTACTTATTAAGTTTTAAGCGGCATTAGACGATAGTAATTCAAGGCTAATAAAATACACTTTATCCAAAATTAATTCAAGCCAATTTTAGTTAATAAAAGCGACTGTGCTAAAATCACGGGACTCGGGAAATGCCTTACACCTTCTCCCTAGTCAACAGAATTCCTTACCCGGACTTTATTTTCGCAAACCAATAATAATAGAGTTAAACCTTCCTTTGACTAGGGATTCAAATAAAATGTGACTTGGAAGACCCAAAAATCAATTCCAAGTGGCGACTCTGTAAATAAAATAATTCCTACTCAAATTTGTCACTTTAATTGAAAAAAATCTTTAACCCACAATCTAAAATAAAACATATCTTTTCGGGGTAAAAAAGGGGTGTGACACCGATAATTGGAATATAATTGAAAATAATAATCACAATCCGTTTTACAACAGGTAATAATAACCCAGTGTAGTAAAACTCATCTTGATCAGGAAAATATCAAAAATGAGGTAAGGCATTACTATGAATGTATATAGACGAAAAATAGTCTGCATCTTGAGGAGAGAATCCGATTTCTCTTGATTCGGAAGATTCTTACTTGCTAAAATCGCGTAAGTACTAAGTAATACCATGGTCACAGAAGTAACAGTGAGATAATCTATAAAAAGTAAGTGAATCATGGTAAGAATCCATGAGTTGATCGGATTCGGAGGAGGTTTGGGGGTGGCAGCTAGGGTTTGACAGGATAAGAGAAAAGAGGATTTAGGGGTAGTAGTCTTAGAGAGGTCGTTTTAACGGGTCTTGACCAGGTTTGAGACAGGGGTCATTTGGTTTGGGACAAGGGAGGTTGGACTAAGGATTTGGGATCTCTAGGCCCGTGACTTGGCCTATTTTGGTCTGAAATTAGCCCAATATTGGGCTACAAATTAAATATACGAAATGTATTTAATATAATTTATAAAAAGTAATTAATAAATAATACAAATATTGCCTATACAGTAAAATGGTTGAAAATAATAGTTTAACATTATAAAAATATAAAAATGCTATTTTAGCATAATTAATGTAATAAATATAATTATGTATAGAATATGGGCTATTATTGCAAAATATTGTGTAAATAGCTAAAAATACAAATGTAATTATATGAAATAAAGTAAAAATGTTATAAAACACACACGTGGGTATAAATAATAACTTTGAATGATTAAGTCATCACAAAATACTTTAAAAGGATAATTAATAAGTATTTGAAAATACTTATATGACTCTTGTAAAATATGAGGGTAAAATTGGGTATCAACATTCGTGAAGGACGGGTCGCGTTCGCGAAACTTGTGAGGCAGTGGCCTTCGTATTCACGTAGGCGAGGTCGCGTTCGCCTAGAAGGGAAGGTCGGCTGGGGGTGGCATATGTTTGTTCTTCGCGATCGAGTGTGTGCAACCACGTTCGCGTAGGCCCCGACAGTTTGAGCATCGCATTCGCGATGGTTGTCTCATGTTTGCGTAGGAGGGTCACCAGCTGGGGGGAGGAAATTTCCTTTGCGATCGCGATATAGGTCCTGCAATTGCAATGTATACACCTCGGTAGACCACTAAAGTACTCTATTTCGAGGGTTTTAATTATTTTATCACATTTTGAGTTATAGAGCTCGAATTTTGACCATTTTGGAGGGAATTTTCACAATTTGGATTGGGGTAAGTATTGTTTTACTCAGATTTATTTATTATTCATTATACCAACCTTGAATTTAGCGATTGATTGGTGAATCTAATTGAAGAAAAATTGGGGATCTCAGTAAAAACATTTCTAAAGTAAAATAATTGATGATTTGAAGGTCGGGTTGAGTTCGGAATTGGATGAAACACATATATTTGGACTCGTGTTGGAATGGGTGTTCAGAATTTGTGGGTTTGGTCAGGTGTCGGGATGCAAGCTTGGGGTTGACTTTTTAGTTGACTTTTCATAATTAAACAAAGATCGTAGCTTAATCGTTTGGGTTATTTCCTATGGCTTTTATTGATATTACGGAAAAGGGCCAAAACTTTCCCTGAAGTATATGAATTGGTACGAAAATATTTTATGTCCACCTATTTGAATAAAAATGCTCCTACCGTTATTCTTCTCGCTCAACATTACCCTTATCACTAACAGAAAATTCTGAAAAAATAAATTTAATTAATATCCACTTGTCACCATCCTATTGGCCTAACTTAAACTTTACCCCAAATATAATTAGAAAGGACAATAAATTAATCTTAACAAATACTCAACATGAGAACAAATTAATATTAGCACACTCAGATGCCAACTCGATCATATCATACTCAAAGTTAAATTAAAACAGAGTGAACCAAAATAATAAAGAGAAAAACAAAATAGAAGGAGAAGTGAACCTTTGTATTGATGATTGTGGATTTAAATTACAGCCACTCAATGATCGAATAGCTCTTAACTGGACCCTTCGGACCACGGAAAATGCGAGCGGCAAATCTCAACTTGCAACCTCAATCGACATTGAAAAATTGACGATTTAGTGGCTATTGTTTGAGCTTTTGTTTTTTGGAGGGGGTTAATGATGGCTCAAAGGTGGTCAAGGGCTGCTGGTTTTGGGGTGGTGAAACTGCTGGATTTTTCGAAAGAAAGCCGAAAAAGAATGAAACGAGTAGAAATTTCCTTATCCTAGAAAAAAAAAATATTTTTTTCTCAATTCCTTCCTCCCTATTTTTTCCTTTATCTCTCCCCTTTTTTTCATCACATTTCTCTTCTATTTATACAAAATATTTTCGGAATTTTCAGATTTTACACTTAGACATTTAACATAGATCAATGTAGTTATATCCTTATAATCATTAAGATTTGTACTGATTCTCATGTGTTATAATAAGACTCTTTGACTTCTGAATTTTCCTTTATTTACTTGATTACCTATCCTAATTACATAATTCACATAGTTTAATGTAATGACCCGATCGGTCATTTTTTATAATTGAGCCACGTTTCTCTTTTTGATGCTTCACATGTGTGTTTATGGTTTTATGACTTATGGGGTTGATTAGTTTCGTTCCGGGAAGACTTCGGGTTGATTCGGACCTTTAATTCTTGGCTAGAAGCCTATGTTGTTTATGTTGACCAATGGCTGACTTTTGTAAAAACGATCCCAAAACGGTATTTTTATGGCTCTGATAGCTTTGTATCGTGATTTTGGACTTGGGCGTATGCCCGAAATCGAATTCGAAAGTCCGTAAGTTGATTTGTGTTATTTCGCCGAAATTTGACAACTTGAAGTTGAAAAGTTTGACCGTAGGTTGACTTTTAGCTATTGAGTTCGGAATTTGATTTTGGGACTTGGAATAGGTCTGTTAAAATATTTAGAACTTGTCTGCAAAATTTGGTATCATTTGGAGTTGGACTGATAGGATTTGGACGCTTAGTTGCAATTTTAAAGGTTCTTGAAATTTACTTTGAAATTCATGTGTTTTGGTATTCGACTCGTAGTTCTAGATATTATTTTGTGTTTCGATCGCGCGAGCAAGTTCGTATGATATTGTTAGACTTGTGTAGATATTTGGTTTGGAGCCCCGATGGCTCAGATGACTTTCAGACATGTTTCAGAATGTTTTGGACTGAAAATGGAATTGTTGGGGTTGTTGGTACTTTGTTATCGCAATTGCGTACACTAGCCTCACAATTGTGAAGGTGACATGGGGGTCTCAGATGTCGCAAATGCGACTTCCTCTTCGCATTTGCGAATTGACCAAGCCTAAGGACTGGTTCGCAATTGCGAGTAATTGGTCGCATATGCGATAGTGGCCAACTTCATAGTTGCGAAGCCTTTGTCGCAATTGCAACTTCTATGGAGAATGTTAGAGTTCGCAAATGTGATCCCTAATTCGCAATTGCGAAGGTTCACAAATGCGAACCCTGTGTCGCAAATACGACATCTGCAGTTGTTCATAAGGGCTGGGAGACGGGAGTTTTTCACTATATTCTCTCATTTTAGAACCCTAGACTCGGTAGGAGGCGATTTGAAGGGATTTTCATCTACAAACATTGGGTAAGTGATTCGAATCAATTTACAACTATATTTCATCAATATATCTTAGATTTAACATCAATATCATGTGAATCAAAGTGAAACTTTGTGAAACTTTATCAAGTTTTTGAAAAATAAGAATTTTAGTTTTGAGAGTCAGTTTCGACTCGGATTTTGGAACAAATCATATATATGAACTCGTGGGGTTATGGCTAGTCGGAATCTATCCTTGAAACTGGATTTTGACCAGGCGAGCCCCAGGTTGATTTTTGTTGACTTTTTGGGGAAAATGTAAAGATCATAGCTTTATCTATTGTAATTGATTTCCATTGCATTGTTTGATTATATTAAGTCAATTTTGGTTAGATTTCATCCGCGTGGAGGCAAATTTTAGAAGAAAAGCTATTTCTAAGGGTTGAGTTGGCCTAGTTGAGCTAAGTATCTTGCCTAAATTTGTATGGGAGAACTACCCCTTAGGATATGGGATTGATTTTGTTATTTGTTCTATGTGAAAGCCGTATACGCAAGGTGACGAGTGGGTACTCATGTTATACGTGGTATTTGTCCTAATTTGGCTACTTAGACTCTTTCCATGCTTTAATTGAATTGTCATATCATGTTTTAAATTCTCATAGTCAATATATTCTTACTTGTGTTAGTCTATCCTTACATGCCTTAAATGATTTTGTTAACACTTGTTCTACATCTTCCTTGATATTTTGCTCTTATTCGTTAGTTGAAGTTGTTGCCTCTTTCATTGTTATATGTTATCTTTTCCATTGTTGATTCATCATTATTTGAAGTCATTATTACATGTTATCTCTTCCGTTGTTGATTTATCATTAATTGAAGTCATTGTTATATGTTATCTCTTCCATTGTGAGTTATTCTTATTTAATATCGTGGTTACATAGTTATCTCTCTCATTGTTGAGTTATTGGTATTAAAGTTGAGAAATTCGTTATCACATTGAGGCGAAGTTGTTAATTGTTAAGATATCCTTCTTGTGAGAAATTTATATTCATTGATATTCTTGTACACATTGTGGTTGAGCCATAGGCTATTGTTGTAAAAATTGATATTGTTGATCATTGGCAAGTTGTGGTATATGGGCACTCATGATGCGAGTTGTTATTGTAATGTGTTATCGATGTGCATGCAGCGGTAAAAAGATAGGGGGTTAATTTGTATGCGGCAACATAAGGTGGGACTTATGTGCGTGTTGCTTGTAAGGGAATTACTTGAAGCCACACGACATCATAAGGTGGGCTAAAGTGCATGTAGCTATTTCAAGAAAAATATTTTCAAAGCTATCTAAATGTAAGGCTCACGCGGCGGTATAAGTAAAGATTGTGATTGAAATTGAGAAATGTAAATACGAAGCGGTACCTCGGTTGTGATTCTTGTTGTATACGAGGAAGTACCTTGGTTGTAATTCTTGTTGTATATAAGGCAGTACCTCAGTTGTGATTCTTGTTGTATACGAGGTGGTACCTCGTTTGTAATTCTTGTTGTTTATCTCATGTTGTAAAGAGTTATTGGTGAAATATTTCTTGTTGATTTTATCCGTCCTTGTCTTATCAGTTTGGATCCGTATTTGACTATGGTGGTTCTCTTTAATTGCTTCCTTTATGTTATCTTTATGGTTACAATTCCGGCATTAGTCTATGGTATTAACTTGTTTCATAACACTTATTTCTCTGCCTTCTATTACTTCTCGTTATTATGTTTTTATTCTATTTATTATGTCCTAGTAGGTGTCTTGACCTGGCTTCGTCACTACTCTACCGAGGTTAGGCTTAATACTTACTAGGTATCATTGTGGTATACTCATACTACGCTTCTGCACATCTTCTTGTGCAGATCTAGGTACGTCTGCTCGTGCTGGACGTTAGTGTTGATTATAGTTGTTTGCCAGAGACTTCAAAGTATACCTGCTCGGCGTCCGTAGGCCTCGAAGTCACTTTCTATTATCCTTATTATATTGTCATTTCCTTTATTAGACCGTGTTGTAGTAAGTGTTTTGGAACATTCTGTAGAAGCTTATGACTCACTCTCATCGGGTTTTGGGAGCATTGTAGTTGTGTTTTCAGTTATCGGGATTTTTATTAGAATTATTAATTTATATCATGTCTTAGTTTTTATTTCTGTCATAATCTCTCATTATTAGGCTTACCTAGTCTTAGAGACTAGGTGCCATCACGACATCCTAAGGAGAGGAAATTTGAGTCGTGACACCCCATCGCGATGTGCACACCTGGGCAGACCACTTAAGTACTCTATTTTGAGGGTTTTGGTTATTTTATCACATTTTGAGTTATAGAGCTTGAATTTGGGCGATTTTGGAGGAGATTTTCATGATTTGAATTGGGATAAGCATTTTTAGACTAGGATTTATTTATTATTCATTATCCCAACCTTGAACTTCGCTATTGATTGGTAAATCAAATTGAAGCAAAATTGGGGATCTCAGTAAAAAAGTTTCTAAAGTAAAAATTGATGATTTAAAGGTCGATTTGAGTTCAGAATTAGATGAAATAAATATATTTGGAATGGGTGTTCGGAATTTGAGGGTTTGCTTGGGTTTCGGGATGCGGGTCCGGGGTTGACGTTTTAGGTTGACTTTGCATAATTGAACAAAGATCATAGCTTTATAATTTGGGTTTATTTCCTATTGTTTTTATTGATATTATTAAGTTGTTTTGGCAAGATTCAAGTCGCCCGGAGGTTGAATCACACAGAAAGGGCATCTTAGAGTATTGGCTTAGCTTGTTTGTGGTAAGTATCTTGCCTAACTTTGTGTTGGAAATATTTCCCTTAGCATTTATCCTAATTTGCTTTATTTGTGCTATGTAAACTGACATGCACATAAGGTGACGAGTGTATACACGGTCATATGTGTGGTAATTGACCGGATTAGATCTAGCTATTAATATGCCTTGAATTGGGGTTGTTTTTTTATTTGAAACATGTTTTATTATTTTTCACTCCCCGTACTCTTATGTTATTGTTATGATTTTTGTACATATTGTTATTGAGCTGATGGCTATATCTGGTTGTGATTTTGGTATTGTTGTTTTGGTGATATTATGGCACTTGGGCACATGTTGTACGGGCTGATTGTTGTGTTGTGAATGAGATGTGCATGTGGTGACATAAGGGTGACATTTCATTATTTATGTGCATACAGCGAGATAAGGGTGGTTATTTATGTACATGCGGCGATATAAGGATGACATTCCATTGATAATGTGCATGCAGCGACATAAGGGAGGCTTGTCGGGGATTGTTATGATATATATCGGGGGTGATTCTTTCTATTATTCATGTGTTGAAAAGGAGGGTTGATGTTTTGATCAAATTCTTATTTTAGTTACATGAATTTCCCTTATGTTTTTATGAGTTGTTGGTGGAATTTGATATGTCATTACGTGGGCCAATCCCATCGATATTATGTTGTCATAGGCGGATTATTTCACATTGAGTTGTTGTTGCATATTCTTCAAGGTTGTAAATATTTTTTCTATTAAGCTTTCCGTTGTCCGTTCTATATTGATATGTTGCACATGTTATTTTGACTAGTGAGTGTCTGGACTTGAAACTCGTCACTACTTCGCCGAGGTTAGTCTTGATACTTACTTGGTACCGATTGTGGTGTACTCATACTACGCTTATGCATATTTTTTGTTTGCAAATCCAAGTACCTCTAATCGTGCTAGTCACTAAAGAGTCGATCCAGAGCTGAGGAGATTTCAAGGTATACGTGTTTTTTCGCTCGCAAGTCTTAGAGTCACCTTCTATTATTTTCTTACTATCGTTTATTTTATTCCAAATAGTGTTGTATTTTGAGATTTGTTGTGTACTCTATGTAGATCTTATAACTCGGTATTACATGGTTTTCGGATGTATGGCCGTTGTATTCATTTTATGGCTATGTTATGGCAGTTTTCAGCTTTTATTGCATAGATAAGTTGTTTTTTATTTGATCTTATCATGTGTTAGGTTTACCTAGTCTTAGAGATTAGGTGGCATCATGATCCTTATAGTGAGACTTTAGGTCGTAACTGATAGGCATGAGAGTATCGCAAAGGAAACTTCTACAATCTATCCAGAGGTACCCCATTGTTTCTGTATTTTCCACATCTCGAACAACATTAAGGCAAAATTCAAGAAGATTCATAACTATCTTGTGCAAATATTATTCAAAATGGCCAAAGCATACACAATTGGCGAGTTTAATTATCAAATGGCATAGATTGAAACAATTGATAAGAGGGTGCAGGAATATCTATTTGATGTTAGATACCACAAATGGTCGAGAGCACATTCAAAAGTTAACACAACAACAATAATGACATCTAACATTGCTGAATCCATGAATTCAGCAAATAAGTCTACAAGAGATCTCTGAGTAACTCTGTTGCTAGATTTCATGACAAATTTGGTTAAGGAGTGGAACAACAGTAACAAAAAGCTCGCAACAGAAACATTTATAAAGCTTGTACAGAAGTATGAAGATATGCTAGAAGAAAACTTTATTTTTGCACTAAAGATGACGGTATAATTTTCATGACCATACTTATTACATACATTTCAGTTTGTATGATATTACGCTAGAACAGTTTATGTTATAATTTTTATATAGCACAGATAAATCTATTTTAATAATGTAGGTAGAGCCATCGAATAATTTATTGTATACAGTATATATGATGGAGGTAGCAGATATGTTGTTTGTATGGAGGAAAGAAAGTGTAGTTGCAGAAGATTTCAATTGGATGAACATCCATGTCCGTATATTTTGGCAATTATTAAGAAATTCAATATGGATCCATATCAATACTGCTCAGTATACTACTAAAAGGAGTATTGTTTAAGACTTATGAAGAATCAGTGTATCATATACCTGATGAAACTACATGGGAGATCTCTACAGAAATCTCAAAGTATGAGTTGCTACCACCCAAGGGGAAGATCAATCCGGGAATGCCACAGAAATCGAGATACAAAAAGTCACATGATAAAAAATCCAAGAGATCAAAAGTTACATGTGGAATATGTGGACAAGAGGGTCACATCCGTAAAACGTGCAGGAATCCTCCAAAGAGCACTTAACGTACATTTAATGTCTTAGAAATTTTTATAGTATCAAATTGTTTTATTGGATTACTGTTATAGTGTTACTTATATATACTTTTCTAGAATAGTGTTCAAGAATATATTGGTCTTATCTATCCAGCTTCTTTTCTTTTATTTCAATCAATTTATCAGTTAATGAGATGATGTGCTAATATATCAGACTGTTTTATGATAGAGAACATTATCCTAATTATTCCAAATTGTCTTGGTATTCTATAGTATGTACCATCATTACTGTTATTCCCCATATTGTTGGTGTGCCACTATTCTTCGTATTCTCCATAGAATACCACGATTATTGATATTCATAGGGGTCTTTGGTATACTAAAAGTATATCAGTAATACCACGATTACTGGCATTACCAAGGGTCTTGGTATACTCTGTGGTATACTAAGTTTATTGGCATTGCAAGGGGTCTTGGAATACTATGGAGTATACCATTATTCCCAATCTCTGTATACTGTAGAGTATACTATGATTACTGGTATTCTTAGTAGTGTTAGTATACTACAAAGTATACCATGGTTACTGGTATTTCCCCATAATATTGGTATCCTACTATTCTATGTGTATACTGTGGTTACTGGTTGTAACGACCCGACCAGTCATTTTGAGCTTTAGCGTTCTATTCGATGGTTTGAGACTTTGAATAGCTTCATATTGTGTATTATGACTTGCGTGTATGATTGATTTTAGTTTTCGAGCTGTTCGGGATTGATTTGGAAGAATAGTTCTCGTTTTAGAAGCTTTAAGTTAGAAGAATTGACCAAGAATTGACAAAGGTTTGACTTTTAGGTAAACGGGCTCGGAATCGAGTTTTAATTATTACAATAAGCTTTTATGATGATTTTGGACATGTCCACAAAGTTTGATTAAATTCCGATAAGTTTGGGTTGCATTGTGATTGTTTTCGATTTCGATGTCGATTTGAGCATAAAAGTTACCATATTGAGCAAACGTTCTTTGATTCATGTTTCTACTAAACCATTATGTCTGTATCGTAATTTTGGAACCGTAGCAATTGAAATCATCAACTTTCGACATCGTATGAGGAATTTATGATCATTTTACTAAGAATTGGGTTGCTAGATTATTTCAGATTAATTATCAAATTGCCACTGAATTCGTATTTAAAAATCTGCACTATTTTCAAATATTGAAGCCAACATATCTCCTTCATTATAAGGTGAAATGGAGTGATTTAAAATCCTAACATGACTGAAATTTTATGAGGAATCTATTGGAGGCATCAACAGAGAGTTTCAGGATTGTTTGCCATAAGAAATGAGGTAGAATAGTTGGGCGTTTTAGGCTATTAATGTAGTTGGAGTTTTTCTCATCTTGAAAGTTTGGGATTGGGAGAATTCAAGGATGTTCTTTAAGTTTTTTCCATAAGGTAAGCGTTTTATACTCGGTTTAGATTATATTCTGTGATTCCATCTTCATTTTTAGCATTTGATTGATGGTTTCAAAAGAGAAATTAGGGGGTTTTGTCTAAACTTTCCTAGAGTGAATTTTTGAGTTTTGAACACCGATTTGGAATCGGAATTGAGTAAATTAGAATGGTTGAACTCATAATTGAATGAGTTATCGGATTTTGTGAGTTTTGTTGGGTTCCGAGGTGCGGTCCTGAGTTTGACCTTTTGGTTGCCTTGGAAAAATGTGTAAAGATTCAACATTTATCTATTGGGTTTGCTTCCTATGGCATTATTTGATGATTTTGAGTTGCTTTTGGCTAGTTTCGAGCAGTTTGGAGGATGATTTGAGTGGGATGGCGCTTCTAGTGTATCGATTGGGCTTGTTTTGAGGTAAGTATCTTTCCTAACTTTGTGTGGAGGAAACTACCCCTTAGGATTTCGGTTGATTGTGCTATTTATGTTATGTGAAAGCCGTGTACGCAAGGTGACGAGTGGGTACACGCGCTATATGTGATAATTTGACCGGTTTAGATTATCTAGACTCTTTCCATGCCTTTAATTGAATTATCATAACATGTTATATCTCACATTGTTAATCTACTCTTGCATGTTCTATTTGACGTTGTTAGCACTTGTTCTACCTCTTACTTGTTATTTTGCTTTTATATGTTTTAGTTGAAGTTATTGTCTTCCTTATTGTCTAGTTACCTCTTAATTGTTGAATAGCTTTTAATTGAAGTTGTTATTTCGTGGAATATCATCTTGTTGAGTTATTAGTGTTGAAGTTGTAATAGCCGTTATCACATTGAGGCGAAGTTGTTAATTGTTGAGATACCTTTCCTTGTTGAGAATTCACATTCATTTTGTTATTGTTGAAATTCTTGTACACAGTGTGGTTGAGCCATGGGCTATTTATTATGGAAATATTGGTGTTGTTGACTTTGTGGGGCAAGTTGTGGTATATGGGTACTTGTGGTGTGAGTTGTGATTGTGTTGTGATATTGATACGCATGCAGTGGTACAAGGCTAGGGGTTGATACGCATGTAGTGAGCCAGTGGGCTTGATACGCGTGTTGCTAGTAGGGGAACAACTTGAAGTCACGCGGTGAGATAAGGTAGTCTAAAACGCGTGTAGATATTTCAGAAAAAATAATTTTCAAAACTAAATGTAAGGCTCACACGGTGATATAAGGAAAGATTGTGATTGAAATTGTGAAATGTAAATACGAGGCGGTACCTCGGTTGTGATTTTCACTGTACATTCCATGTTGGAACAAATTGTTGATTTGAACAATCATTATTCTTTCTTCAATCATTCATCCGTATTTTGATTGTGTTTGGTTATTCGTTGTTATCTTTTTGTTGGAACGATTATCGTTTCTTGTGCGAGTCATGCATTCTATGTGATTTGTTGTGTTGCTTTAACATGCCAATCTGTGACTCTGTTATAACTTGGTGAATTGAGTGTCAATATGAATTTAAGTACGTGGACTCACTATATCATATTATGTTGAGTTGTTAGTAACACCATGGTTTAAATAAAAGAATTATTAACATGCTTTATTCTACGTGTCTCTTAAGATAGAACTCGTTATCTCACTCGAGGCCTTATTATTCTTAATGGTTATCGCACTTTCACCATAATTGGGTTTTCAATTTATACTCATTACCCTGTTAGATGTTTACCTTACCTAAAATTGTTATCATGTTTTTCCTTAACAAATTCTATATTTAATTGGTTAATTTAACTTATATTTTGTTTTGTTTAAAAATGATACTTTTACTCTATTTTATTGATTTTTAAAGTAAACTCATCGTATACTCTGTTTCGTACAAATTATATATTACTTCACTTTACTTGATTTCTAAAATAAACTCATTATTTCATTTGATACCGTACTTCATTCAAGATTGTTATTATGTTTTATGGTGTTTAAATATATCTTTCATTCATCTAAATTAATATTTATCACGGTTGCAAAGTACATGGTAGCATGTGGGTTTTTCCGTACGAAAGTGATTGTTATTGTGGGCGTGACGTGCCATATATGTAAGATTTGAAAATTGTAGTCCATGACTTGTACTTATGAGGTGTGGTGCCTCGGGGTAATTCTTGTTGTAAGTCCATGCGTTGGGAACGATTTGATTATTTGAGTTGTCATTCGTCTTTCCTTATTCGAGTTTATTTACATCTCATCGGTGTCTGATTATGTTGTTTCTTTATAACTCGTTTACTACTTGCTGCCATTTATGTTTCTATTACTTCATTGTTGATTGTAAATCAAAAATATTTCCGTCATTGGTCTTACATTGATGTTCTTTCCATTGTTAGCTTATGTATATGTTGAACAGGTTTCTATGTCTAGTAGGTGTCTTGACTTGGCCTCGTCACTACTCTACCGAGGTTAGGCTTCATACTTACTGGGTATCATTGTGGTGTACTCATTCTACGCTTCTGCACATTTTTGTGCACATCCAGGTATTCTGATTATGTTGTTGAGAGTTACGTCTGCGCGGCGAGAGCCTTCAAGGTATACCTGCTTGACGTTCGCAGGTCTCGAAGTCACCATCTTACTTAATTATGCTACTGTTAAATTGTAATTCAAAATAGTATTGTGTTTAGAAATTCTAGTGTATTTTAGTAGTGCTTGACTCCGTACTACCGGTTTTGGAAAATGTATAACTATTGGCCGTTTTCGGCTATGTATGTCATTTAATGGTTTATGATAAATGATTAAATAGTTCAATTCTGTTATTAAATCAGCATGTGTTAGGCTTACCTAGTCTTAGAGACTAGGTGCCATCATGACATCCTAAGGTGAAAAATTGGGGTCGTGACACTGGTATTCCCATTATAGTTAGTATAGTCTGGTTACTGGTATATCATGATACCAACACTATTCTCATAGTGTTGGTATCCTACTTATCCAAGTAATGATAGTATGCTACAAAGTATACCATGGTTACTGGTATTCCCATTATAGTTGGTGTACTACAAAGTATACCAGTAATACCACGATTACTGGTATTACTAGGGGTGCTGGTATACTTTGTAGTATACCAAGTTTAGTGGCATTGCTAGGGGTCTTGGTATACTATAGAGTATATCATTATTCCCAATATTGGTATACTATAGAGTATACTGCGATTATTGGTATTCTTAGTAGTGTTGGTATACTATAGAATATACCATGGTTACTGGTATTCCCCCAGAATATTGGTATACTGCTATTTTTAATACATCATGGTTACTGGTACTTCCATTATAGTTGGTATACTACAAAGTATACCAGTAATACCATGATTACTAGTATTACCATGGGTGTTGGTATACTCTATAGTATAATTGCCAGGGTCTTGGTATACTATGGAGTATACCATCATGATGACTGGTATTCCTAGCGATTCTTTGCTATAATTACATAGTGTACTACAATAGCTGGTATTGTACTATACCATGTTAACTGATATTGCCAGTATCCTTGATCATTAGTGGTATTTCTAGTAGGTCTTTGGTATAACAACATAGTGTACTATAATAACTGGTATTCCTAGTGGTCTTGGTATATCTTTAACATTAATAGACCAAAAACAATTATAGAAGCATAGAAAAAGTTATGATATTAGTATAAGGTAACAATTGCACAAGGAGCACAAGTACAATACAAAAGACTAAATTTATAACAACAACAACATACCCAGTACTATCCCATACCATGGGTTCTGGGGAGGGTAGTGTGTACGCAAGCCTTACCTTGACCTTGTGAGGATAGAGAAGCTGTTTCCATTAGACTCTCAGCTAAAGAAAGCATAAGCACCACATTAATGAAAATATAGACAAGAAGGGACAATACCAAAAAGCCATATAAAAGCAGAATAAAAACAACAAGACAGTAAGGTGATCAACAATGAAAGAAACAACAATTAGTCATAAAATCGTACTACCAACAGAAAGCGACACTACGTGCCAATATTACTGTTATGAACACTCTAGACTACCTACTCTACTATCCTAATCCTCAACCTCCATACCTTCCTATCAAAGGTTATGTCCTCGGTCAGCTGAAGCTGCGCAATGCCTTGCCTAATCACCTCTCCCCACCTCTTTTTTGGCCTACCCCTACCTCTTTATAGGCCCTCCAATGTCAACCCCTCACACCTCCTCACCGGGACGTCTGTGCTCCTCCTCCTCACATGACCAAACAACCTAAGCCATGCTTCCCGCATCTTGTCCTCAATAGGGGCCACACCCACCTTGTCACGAATAACCTCATTTCTGATCCTATCTAACCTGGGGTACCTGCACATCCATCTCAACATCCTCATCTCTGCAACCTTCATCTTCTGGACATGAGCAATCTTGACTAGCCAACACGCATCCCCATACAATATCGTTAGTCTGACCACCACTCTGTAAAACTTACCTTTAAGTTTTGGTGGAACCTTCTTGTCACACAAAATACCGAAAGTGAGTCTTTATTTCATCTATCCCACCCCAATACGATGGGTGACATCTTCATCAATCTCCCTACCCCCTGGATAATAGACCCAAGGTACTTAAAACTCCCTTTCCTAGGGATGACCTGCGAGTCCAGACTCACCTCCCCTTCCCCATCTTGAGTCTTGCCACTGAACTTACACTCTAAGTATTCTGTCTTGGTCCTGCTCAACTTGAAACCTTTATATTCCAGGGTCTGCCTCCATACCTCTAATTGCGCGTTCACACCATCTCACATCTCATCAATCAATACAATATCATCTGCAAATAGCATGCACCGCGGCACCTCCCCTTGGATGTGGCGCGTCAGTACGTCCATCACCAGAGCAAACAAAAAAAGGCTGAGTGCCGACCCCTGATGCAACCCCATTATAATCTGAAACTAGTCTGAGTTTGTACCCACCGTCCTTACTCGGGTCTTAAATCCATCATACATGTCCTTAATCAACCTAACATAGGAAACCGGTACACCTCTAGCCTCCAAACATCTCCACAAAACCTCCATTGAAACTTTATCATACGTCATTTCTAAGACGATGAACACCATATGCAAGTCCTTCTTTCTCTCCTTATACTACTCCATCAATATCCTAACAAGGTGGATGACTGTTGTAGTCGAACACCCCGGCATAAACCCGAACTGGTTCTCAAAAATAGACACACTCCTCCTCACCCTTAGCTCTACCACTCTCTCCCAGACTTTCATAGTATGGCTAAGCAACTTGATACCCCGATAGTTATTGCACTTTTGGATATCACCCTTGTTTTTATATACAGGAACCATCGTGCTCCACCTCCACTCTTCAGGCATCTTCTTCGTTCTAAAAATGACATTAAATAACCTAGTGAGTCACTCCAAGCCTACCTTGCCCGCACTCTTCCAAAACTCCACCGTGATTTCATTCTGCCCGGTAGCTTTGCCCGTAATCATCTTATGCATAGACCCTCAATTTCATCAACTCTAATCCGCCTACAATACCAATATTCATGTCCCCCTCCTCGTTCAAGAGACTATGGAAATAGGTTTTCTATCTCCGACGGATATGCCCCTCATCCAACAAAACTCTACCTCCTTCGTCCTTGAAGCACTTCACTTGGTCCAAGTCACGCGCCTTCCTTTCTCGCGCCTTGGCTAACCTGAACAACCTCTTATCCCCACCTCGGCCCTCGGTTTCCTCATACAAACGACTAAAAGCTTCAGTCTTAGCCGCCGTAACTGCTAGCTTTGCCTCTTTCTTAGCCAACTTATAATGCTCCAAATTCGCCCTTTTTTCCTCCTCGTCTATACTTTCAACTAGCTTCAGATACGTTGCTTTCTCGGTTTCTACTTTTATTTGAACCTCTCCATTCCACCACCAGTCTCCCTTGTGATCACCAGAGTAGCCCTTTGAGACCCCTAATACCTCTCTCGCAGCTTCCCTAATGTACTGTGCAGTCGTGGTCCACATAACGCTTGCATCACCACTACTCCTCCAAGCCCCCATAGTCACCAGCTTGACCCCCAACTCCTGCACTTTAGCTTCCATCAAGGCTCCCCACTTTATCCTATGTTGGCTATACATCACCCTCTTCCTCCTCTTTCTCGTGATCTCAAGGTTCATGACCAGGAGCCTATGAAGGGTTGAGAGGTTCTCACTCGGGATGACCTTGCAATTCGTGCAAAAACCTCTATCGGACTTGCTGCACAATAAATAATCAATCTGAGTCTCATCCACCGAACTCCGGAAGGAGACCAAGTGCTCCATCTTCTTCGGAAAACTCGAGTTTGCTATCACCAAATCAAATGCTCACAAAAGGCTAAATTTAAGGTTGCTAAAAAGAAGTTTAGAAGATGTTTGCATATACCATACTCAGAAGCAAAAAAATAGAAATTTCCTAAAGTACATTAGTAATTTTGCAATGCTCACAACTATAATACTACTGTTTCAAAGTATGAGAGTACTAATTAATCAACACCATCACTAACACCTACAACCTAAAAACCTACTTCTTGTTTCTCGTGTTGCGCCTTTTTGAAACACAAGGTTTGTCCAATCTTGCAGTGGCCTTATCTTCACTAACCAGATTTTCACATGCTTCTTCTTCTCATAATGGTATAATAACGTTCTAAATCTGGTTCAAAAACGTTCATAATCAAAGATGTGTTGTCTGCAGGAATCTTTTTACCTTCAATGATATAATCCGTAAATACAAAAACATATACATCACAATCACTACATACTAAAACATAAATAAAAAAAATAAGATAGCAATAAAACAATAAAAACTAAATAAGATTATATAAAACAACATAACCACATACATTTTTTCCTGTTCAGGCAATTCATTTACTGGTAAAATAGGAAATTGATCAGCTAGATTCTCTTTCCCCAGATAATGAGAGTGATCCCTTGCAATGTCATGTCTTTGCTCATAAAATGGAGTAGCAGCCAGCAACAATGGTATTAAGATAGCAAATGACTGCAACGCTTCAAGAATAATTGCATAATGACTTGCAGATCTCATAGAGTCGTATATGTAAGTGCACCCATCATGGAAAGACAGGACGCCCAATACCCAATGCCATACAGTTTTCACATTAATTGGTATAAGCACATAATCAATGTCGACCCATGGGGTGTTACAAAGAATGTAATACCCAATCATATACTCTTTTAATTTCTTTGTCAAGTCGAACATCTTGCTTCATACATTTGTGCTCCTTGAAGTTGATTTAGCGAATAACTTTTGAATGCCACAACTGAAAAAATTGCCAGTCATTGTCATCATCCTATTTCCATATTTAGATTTCTTTCGGAGGTTGTAGAATTTCACATCAATATGTTGTAAAAGAAAAAGTCATTACTCCAATACATACACATACATGTCAACTAAACAAAATGAAAAATAATGTATGTTGACATACCGTCGAAGTGATACATATACCAACATAGTGTAGTTCAAAAAGCCACGTCCTCTGAGCTATGTATAAACTAGTCGAAATTATCATAAAAAAATACAATCAACCATAAGTAAAACTGCAACATTACCTGCGAGTTACAATTAACTTTGTTTCAACAAACTGAGAAAAATCATAACTAAATAATTGAGGAACTTCTTCTGTAATTAAGATTTTAAAAAGTATGACCCCCTTTCATAACAGCACGAGGTACAACAGGTTCTCTCATTCTTATTGCATCTTCTTGACTTGAGCCATCTGAAATTACATAAGCTTCAACCTCTTCACATGTTGACTGAATCAGAAAAGAAAACGTTGCAACACCTTCACGTGCAAAGTAATTTGGCATAGAACATATTACATGACTTACACTTATGGACTGGTTCGAAATATCATAAGCTAGTTTATGAATCTGAGAGTCGCTCATCTCAAACTTGTAATCAGGAAATATTTTTGTTGTTGATTGTTTACGAATCTCAACAGTTGGACATCTTCATCACCTCACTATTTAGGCATCTGATAAACTGGAAGATCTTCAGTTGTTGTTTGTTTACCAAGCTCACTTGTTAATATATGAGCCTCTGAATAACACATTTTAAACCACTTACCATCATCCACATTTCCTAAATTTGTTTTACCAACTCCAAGATCAACTAACCCAAGTGTTGCATAAAATACATCAAGATATCAGAAAGATAAACATAAAAATAATATAGAACTATACAGTTAAATACCAAAAGTCCCTTTCTTGATCCCTTCTAAATTCACATCTTCATTACTATTGCCATCATTTTTATTGATATCATGGGCATCCTCTCCAAAGCCAGACATTGAAGCATTTTTAAAATTCTTATTATAGAACAGTTAAAAAATTGCAACTAAATGAAATAATAATTATGTTGAAACCACAAAAATAGGCCAACAATATACTAGTATACAGTTATACCGCACATACGAAGTTAAAAGATTAATGAGTTTTAAGAAAAACTAACCTGATCTCAGCACGTTATCACTCAGAATGTGGTTACACGTTTCTTTAAGCAAACGCCAGCTACCTCACCGGGTGCTTCAATCGGGGCAAGGCGACCCATTTTGCATGTAGCAATGACAGAATTTTCTAAGTTTTGGTGTGATATATATAGGTAGTGTAGCTCTTTCTCACTCATTCTAGAAAATATCACCAACACTGGTTCATCCAAAAATACTCTCAAACCCCCTTTAGAATTTCCCAAGCAGTCTAAGGCAGTCAAAAGTGAATCTAGTAGGATCGCGCATGAAGGAGCTTGGAATCGTCACTATGTAACGATCCGACCGGTCGTTTTATGTAATTGCATCCCTTTACCCCTTTTATTGCTTCACACTTATGCGTTTATGCCTTTATAACTTGTGGGGTTGATTAGTTTCATTCCGAGAAGCTTTCGGGTTGATTAGGACCCTTGATTCTTGACTTAGAAGTTTAAATTTGAAAATGTTGATCAAACTTTGACTTTTATGAAAACGACCTCAAAATTATATTTTTATGACTCTGATAGCTTCATATCGTGATTTAAGACTTGAGCATATGCCCTAAATTGATTTTAAAAGTCCGTAGGTTGATTTGTGTTGATTTATCAAAATTTGGCAATTTTAAGTTGAAAAGTTTGACTGTAGGTTGATTTTTAGCTATCGAGCTCGGAATTTAATTTTGGGACTTGGAATAGGTCCGTTATGGCATTTAGAACTTGTCTGCAAAATTTGGTGTCGTTTGTAGTTGATTGATAGGATTTGGATGCTTAGTTATAATTTTAGAAGTTCTTGAAAATTTCTATGAATTTCATGCAGTTTTGAGTTCAATTCATAATTTTAGATGTTATTTTTGTGTTTTGATTGGGCGAGCGAGTTCGTATGATATTTTTAGACTTGTGTGTATATTTGGTTTCGAGCCCCGAGGGCTCGGATGAGTTTCAGACATGTTACAGAATGGTTTGGATTGAAAAATAGGAAAATCTGGTGTTTGGTGTCGCAAATGCGAACACCAGGTTCGCAATTGCGAGGATGACAGAGGAGGGGTGAATGTCGCAAATGCGACCCCATCTTCGCATTTTCGAAGCCAGCATGATTTGATCATGTGCGCAATTGTGAACAATTTGTTCGCATTTGCGATCTTTACCAGTTAGCAATTTCAAAGACTGTATCGAATTGCGATGTAAGCTAAGTCTGTCAGGGTTCGCAAATGAGAACCTTGTGTCGCAAATGCGACATCTGAAACCAATTAAAGGGTTGTGAGACGAGATTTTTGAACTTATCCTCTCAGTTTTGAATCCTAGACTCGGTAGGAGGCGATTTAGAGAGGAAATTTTCACTTACAAACCTTGGGTAAGTGATTCTAATCTATATCTAATCATATTCCATCAACATATCTTAGTTTTTAACATCAAAATCATGTGAATCAAAGTGGAAATTTGTGAAACTTTGTCAAGTTTTTGAAAAATAAGAAATTGGGTTTTGAGAGTCGATTGGACTCCGATTTTGAAACTAATCACATATATGAACTCGTGGGGTCATGGGTAGACGGAATCTACCCTTGGACCCTTGTTTTGACCGGGAGGTCCCCAAGTTGACTTTTGTTGACTTTTTTAAAAAGTGTAAAGATCTTAACTTTATTTATTGAAATTGAATTCCCTAGCATTGTTTGATGTTATTGAGTCGATTTTGGTTAGATTTGAGCCGGGTGGAGACGGATTGTAATGGAAAAGCTATTTTCGAGTATTGAATTGGCCTAATTGAGGAAAGTGTCTTGCCTAACTTCGTGTGGGGGAACTACCTCTTAGGATTTGTATCGTTGGTTTAATTGTGCTAAGTAAAATCAGTGTACGCAAGGTGACGAGCGGGTACACGGGTTGTACATAGTAATTGACTTGTCTAGGCTACTTAGATTAATTTCATGCTTTAATTGAAATGCCATATTATGTTCTAAATTCTCATAGTCAAATTATCCTTAATTGTGTTAGACTACCCCTAAATGCCTTAGTTGAGTTGTTTAGTATTTGTTCTACATCCCACTTGCTAAATCACTCCCATGCTTTAGTTGAACATGTTGTCTCTTTTATTGTTACATGCTATCTCTTCATTATTAATTATCTGTAATGACCAGACCGGTCGTTTAACTTTCTAGAACCTCGTTCCCCTAAATAAGACTTCTCGTACGTGCTTTTACTACTTTATGACTTACGGGGATGGTTAGTTCGGGATTCGAAAGGGTTCGGGTTGAAATCGGAACACTTGGTTCCTTATGTTGGCCTAAAAAGGATAAGTTTGACTTCGGTCAATATTTTTAGTAAACGATCTCGGAATTGAGATTTGACGGTTCCAACAGGTTTGTATGATAATTTTCGGACTTGGGCGTATGTTCGGATCAGGTTTTGGATGACACGGGAGCGTTTTGGCGCCTAATAGTAAAAGTTGGTTCTTGAAGGACTTAGAAGTTCTTTAAATTTGGTTGGGAACGGGTTTTGATGATATCGAGGCCCAAACAAAATTCCTAGACCGAGAATAGTTCTATAATATCATTTAAGACTTGCACGCAAAATTTGGTATCATTCCGAGTAGTTTAAGTAAGTTTCGGCGCATTGGAAGTAAATTGAAGAACTTGAAGTTCTTAAGTTTGATTCAATTAGTTTTAGGGTGTGATTCTTAGTTTTAATGTTGTTTCGGGCATTCTGAGAGTTCGAGAAAGTCCATTGTATGATTCAAAACTTGTTGGTATGTTCGAATGGGGCCCCGGGGGCCCCGAATATCGATCGGACGAGGCTCGGACCAAGTTGGAAGCATGGTGCCACAGTTGAAGCTCCCAGATCTATCATACTCGCACCTGCGCTTGGCCAGCTGTAGGTGCGAGCATGATCCGCAGAAGCGAGAGATCAAGGGCAGCCCAGGAACTGCAGGTGCGCAAGATTGGGCGCAACTACGCGACCGCAGGTACGAGAGCTTTGGTCACAGGTGCTACTAGGCCCGCAGAAGCGGCCCCTTCTGTCCGCAGATGCGGAGACTTCCCAGGTGAGGGAAAAGCGCACCTTCGAGCCATTTGCCGCAGGTGTGAGACTGCATATGCGGCCAAGGCGTGCAAAAGTCGCTGGGCAGTGAGGGTTCATTTAATACGGATTTAGGCCATTTTTATCACATTTTCTCTCACTCTTGAGCAATTTGAGAGCTTTGAAGGAGGGGATTTCAACCTAACTTTGTGAGGTAAGTAATTTCTACTTAATGTGAGTTTAATACATAGATTATGGGTAGATCTTAACATGAAAATTTGTAGAAATTATGGGTTAGATGAAAAACCTAGGTTTTGATTAAAATGAGATTTTACCATGAAAATGATTACGAAACTTAGTAAAAACTCATATATTTTTGTACCTGAGGTTATAGGTAACAATTTTCTTCAATAATTTTCGGAATCCGGGCACGTGGGCCCGGGTGTGAATTTTAGGAATCTTGCATTTAGGGTTGGGTAATTGCTTTAATAACAGGGGGTATGAAATTTTGAGCGTAAATTGATTTATTTATATAATGTTTGACTAGTTTTGAGTCGTTTGGCACCAAATTTGGAGGTTTGAGCATGTTCTTGAATCGGAAAGTGGGCTTTGAGATGAGGTAAGTCTCATTTCTAACCTTGTAAGAGGGAAATTTCTCCATATGCAAATTAACTAATATATGTGACTATTTGTGAGGGGTTACGTGCGTACGAAGTGACGAGAGTCCGTATGTAGCTACTACTTATGCTAAAGTCCAGGTAGTCTAGGACCCCATCATGCCATACTTGAAATAATTGCGCCTTTACTTGTCAATTAAATTTCTTAAAACATAATTTCCATAATCGAAAGAGGATCCCAAAGGTATAAGTTTCACTTAATTGAGGGTATGGATAGAACACTTGACTACTATTGAAAACCTTGTGTTTCTTTAAGTGTTTTCTATTAGTGGAGCGGGCCGAGCGCCTCAGAAGATTAAATAGAAGCATCTATGATTCACGCCGTTCGACCCACGGCAGTGCACAATTTAAATATCGTTATGTTGGTTCGTGCCGTACGTCCTCGGCATTATTTGCGCATGCATACTTTGGGATTTTATACTCATACTGATACTGCTCCAATGTTTAAATGGAAGATAAATTTGGGATTTATAAGTGTGAAAATGGGTATTTACCATCACTTACTGTTGAGTTTTAGTATATTTATTGTAATCTATGCTCAGTTATAATTTTAAATTCATTATCATTAGCCTTAATAAGTGTCAAGTAGACCCCTCGTCACTACTTCTTCGAGGTTAGGCTGGATACTTACTGGGTACATGTTGTTTTATGTACTCACGCTACACTTCTACACTTAACTGTGCAGGATCTGAGGCAGGTGCATCTGGATATCCATTCGGCGCACATTCTTGATCTGGGTTCGATATTTCTGAGCAGCATGCCGGAGTCCCCTATTTATATTGTGTCTATCTGTTCCTTCTCAGGCAGTAGGATAGATATCTTTTGTATATTCTACTAAGTTGCCATATACTTGTGACACTAGATCTTGGCACATAATAGTAGACTTATGAATTTGGGTTTTGTTCTTACATTATTAATGTTTCTCGCTGTTTTCAATTTAATATTTAAATCGGTTTTCATTAAATCTTTTAAGTAAAATAAAAAGATCACTACATGGGAAAAACCGTTAAAATGGGAAATCATTAGGTTATTCATTGTTGGCTTGTCTAGCAACGGTGTTGGACGCCATCACAGCCCCATATGGAATTGGGTCGTGACAACATTATATCAGAGTACTAGGTTCACGTAGGTCTCACAAGTTGTGGGCAGGTCTAATAGAGTCTTGCGGATCGGTGCAGAGACGTCCGTACTTATCTTCGAGAGGCTATAGGATGTTATGAAAGCTACTCCTTATTCATTTCTTATCGTGCAGTTGATGGTCTACTAAGTTTCTTCCTCTTATTCTCTCACAGATGGTGAGAACGCATGCAACAGACGTTCCAGACCCGGGAGGGGCTGCCCCCCCTGTTGCTAGAGGCCGAGGAAGAAGTCGGGGGAGGGCACCGACTCGAGGTAGGGGGCGAGGACGCCCTAGAGTTGCCCCAGTTGCACCGCCAATGGATCTATTGGAGGATCCTATAGTTGAGGAGCAGGGCGAGGTGCCCGCAGCAGAGCTAGCCTCGGTCGATTTCATGACATCACCGGGCTTCTAGGAGGTCATGGGTCGTATGCTACGGTTCATGGATTCTATGACCCAGGCCGATTTACTTCCAGCAGACCCAACCACATCTCAGGCGGGCGGGGGAGCACAGACCCCTACCGATCAGGCTCCTGGGCATGCAACCACTGCATATCATACCTCGGGCACTCTCCCATGGGCGGAGCCCAGCCAGTCGCAGCAGCTGTACCTGAGCCTAGACTAGCTGCGGTCGGCGAGCCGCAGAAGCTTTTGGATAGATGGACTAGACTTCACCCTTTGGTCTTTGGGGGTGTGCGACATGAGGATCCTCAGGACATTATTAATATGAGCAGGGACAAACTGCACAACATGAGGATATTGGAGTCTCACCGGGTGGATTTCACTACCTTACAGTTGGAGGACAGAGCACGTAGGTGGTGGCAGTCTTATCTTCTTGGTAGGCCAGCTAGTAGTGGAGATTTCTCGAAAGATCGAGGGCAATCGCCAGAGGGATAGGGAGCAGATGTAGCAGGACAAGAGGGTTCGTTACCCCAGAGAGTTCAGAGGTGCCCCAGTTGGTGGCAGAGGTCAGTTCAGGAGAGGTCAGCCTAGTAGGCCCCCATATCCAGCACCGCCGCCTCCACAGGGTGCTCCAGTGCGACCCTACTTCTGTGCCATACGAGAGAGTTCATATTTCCTACCAGTTATTCAGGGTCCTTCCAGTGGGTACTCCGGTCATCAGGGTTCTTCTAGTGCTTACTTCAGTGCCATGCTAGAGAGTTCATATCTCCCACCAGCTATTCAGGGTTCTTCCAGTGGGTATTCAAGCCATCAGGGTCAGACTTCAGGGCAGCAGATCACCGTGCCGAGAGGTTGTTTTGAGTGCGGGGATCTTATTCATGTGTATAGATTTTGCCCAGCCTTCGGGGCAAGGCAGTGCAGCAGGGCCAGCAACTCATGATTATAGCTCCAGTAGCCGCACCAGCCTCCCGGCCACCTAGAGGCGGAGGGCAGGTGGATAGAGGTCATCCCAGAGGTGAAGGTCAAGCAGGCGGAGGCCAGCCGAGGGCGCTCCAGCCAGAATTTATGCTTTTTTGGCCAGACCAAATACAGTGGCCTCAGATGGCGTGATCACAGGTATTATCTCTGTCTGTGGTAGGGATGCATCACTATTATTTCATCCAGGATCTACCTATTCGTATGTGTCATCCATGTTTGCTCATTGTTTGGAGATTCCTCGTGAGTCCTTGGGTACTCCTATTTATGTGTCCACTCTTGTGGGCGATTCTGTGGTTATCGATCGAATCTATCGGTCCTGTGTGGTCACATTTTGTGGTTATGAGACTAGAGCGGACCTTCTGTTACTTGATATGATTGACTTTGAGGTCATCCTAGGCATGGACAGGTTATCCCTATATCACACCATCCTTGATTGCCATGCCAAGACTGTTACCTTACCAATTCCAGAGTTGCCTAGATTGGAGTGGAAGGGTTCATTCTAACATCTAGTTGGGTTATCTATTTTTTTAAAGGCTCAACATATGGTCGAGAAGGGTTGTTTGGCTTATCTATCCTATGTTCAGGATACCACCGCAGAGTCTCCGACAATTTATTCAGTGCTAGTAGCCTGGGAGTTCGTCGATGTGTTTCCTTCTGACCTTCCAAGCATGCCACCAGATCGTGATATTGATTTCTGTATTGACTTGGCTATGTGTACCCAGCCTATATCTATCCCACCGTACCGAATGGCTCCGAAAGATTTGAAGGAGTTGAAGGAATAACTTGAGGTGTCGCTAGCAAAGGGGTTCGTTAGGCCGAGTGTATCACACTGGGGTGCACCAGTGTTATTTGTGAAGAATAAAGATGGAACTATACAGATGCGCATTGATTACTGCCAGTTGAACAAAGTTACCATTAAAAGCAAGTACCCATTGCCACGTATTGATGATTTGTTTGTCCAGTTGCAGGGTGCTAGCGTATTTTCTAAGATTGACTTGAGATCGGGATACCATCAGTTGAAGATTCGGGACTCAGATGTTCCGAAGACTGCCTTCCGTATTAGATATAGCCATTATGAGTTTCTAGTGATGTCCTTCAGCTTGACCAATGCCCCAACGGCGTTTATAGATTTGATGAACAAGGTGTTCAGGCCTCATATTGATTCCTTTGTTATTGTCTTCATTGATGATATCTTGATTTACTCACGTAGCATGGAGGAGCACGAGTGGCATTTTAGGGTGGTGGTTCAGACTTTGCGGGAACAGAAGCTATATGCTAAGTTCTCCAAATGTGAGTTTTGGTTAGATTCCGTGGCATTCTTCGAGCATGTGGTATCAGGCGAGGGCATTAAGGTGGATCCCAAGAAGATTGAGGCAGTTCAGAGTTAGCCTCGTCCTACTTTGGCGACTGAGATCAGGAGTTTCTTGGGGTTAGCAGGGTATCATTGCCGATTCGTGGAGGGCTTCTCATTTGTTGTTGCACCTTTGACTAAATTAACCAGAAGGGTGTTCAGTTTCGTTGGTCCGATGATTGTGAGGCAAGCTTTCAGAAGCTCAAGACAACTTTGACTACAACATCAGTTCTAGTGTTGCCTTCCGGTTCGGGGATGTGCTGTGTATTGATACAGAAGGGACGAGTTATTGCATATGATTCACGTCAGCTGAAGCCCCATGAGAAGCATTATCCTGTGCACAATTTGGAGTTGGCTGCGATTGTTCATGCTCTTAAGATATGGAGGCATTACCTTTATGGGGTGTCCTGTGAGGTTTACACTAATCATCGCAGCCTGCAGCATTTGTTCAAGCAAAGGGATCTTAATTTGAGGCAGTGCAGATGGCTTGAGTTACTGAAGGATTATGACATCACTATTCTTTATCATTCGGGCAAGGCGAATGTGGTCGCGGATGCCTTGAGCAGAAAGGCAGAGAGTCTGGGTAGCTTGGCATTCATTGCAGCAGAGGAGAGACCACTAACCTTGGACATTCGGTCCTTGGCTAACAGTCTTGTGAGGTTGGATATTTTAGAGCCCAACCGAGTTCTTGCATGTGTTGTTACCCAATCTTCACTATTGGAGCAGATCAAGGCTCGACAGTTTGATGATCCGCACTTGGCAGTTCTCAGAGGGACGGTACTATAGGGTGGTTCCAAAGAGGTTTTTATTGGCGAGGATGGTGTTCTGCGACTCCAGGGTCATCTTTGTGTTCCTAATGTCGATGACGTGAGAGAGAGGATTCTAGATGAGGCGCATAGTTCTCGATATTCCATTCACCCAGGTACTACGAAGATGTATCGCGACCTTAAGCAGCATTTTTGGTGGTGGCGGATGAAGAAAGACATAGTTAAGTATGTACCTAGACGCCTGAATTGCCAGCAGGTTAAGTATGAGCACCAGAGGCCAGGAGGCCTACTCCAGCAGATGACTATACCCGAGTGAAAGTGGGAGCGCATCACTATGGACTTCGTAGTTGGGTTGCCGTGGACCTTACAGAATTTTGATGCAGTTTGGGTCATTGTAGACAGATTGACCAAGTCGCCATGCTTCATTCCTATGATGACTACATATACTTCAGAGAGATTGTCCCAAATGTATATCCAGGAGATAGTTCGGCTACACAGTGTGCCCGTTTCCATCATTTCAGACAGAGGTCCTCAGTTTACTTCACATTTTTGGAGAGCGGTACAGAGTGAATTGGGAGCCCGCGTATAGCTCAGCACAATATTTCATCCACATACCAACGGTTAGTCGGAGCGGACAGTTCAGATATTGGAGGACATGCTTAAAAGGCATGTGTGATTGACTTTGGAGGGCAGTGGGATCGATTCTTGCCTTTGGCCAAGTTTGCTTACAACAACAACTATCAGTCCATCATCGAGATGGCTCAATTTGAGGCTTTATATGGTCAGCGATGCCGTTCTCCTATCAAGTGGTTTGAGCCCGGTTAGGCTACGTTATATGGTGCTAATTTGGTGAAGGATGCCTTGGACAAGGTAAAGTCGATTCAGAAGCGACTTCGCACAGCATAGTCCAGACAGAAGAGTTACGTGGATCAGACAGCGCGTGATGTGTCATTTATGGTAGGCGAGAAGGTATTCTTGAAAGTCTCGCCGATGAAGGGGATCATGAGATTTGGAAATAAAGTCAAATTGAGCCCAAGGTTTATAGGCCCATTTGAGGTGTTGAAACGGGTTGGGGAGGTTTCTTATGAGCTTGCTTTACCTCCCAGCCTATCGGGAGTTCCTCCGGTCTTCCATGTGTCTATGCTCTGGAGGTATCATGCCGACTTGTCACATGTGTTAGACTTCAACACTATTTCGTTAGATGAGAGCCTGAGTTATGAGGAGGAGCCAGTTGCCATCGTTTCTAGGCAGGATCGCCAGTTAAGATCCAAGAGGGTTTCTGCGGTAAAGGTTCAGTGGAGGGGCCAACCAGTCGAGGAGGCAACCTGGGAGTCCAAGGAGGACATACAGAGCCGATATCCTCACTTATTCAGCACTCCAGGTATAATTCTAAACCAGTTTGAGGACGAACGTTTGTTCAAGAGGTGGAGAATGTAACTCCCTGATCGGTCATTTTACTTTCTAGAACCCCGTTCCCCTAAATAAGACTTCTCGTACGTGTTTTTACTGCTTTATGACTTGTGGGGATGGTTAGTTCGGGATTTGGAAGGGTTCGGGTTGAAATCGGAACATCTGGTTCCTTATGTTGGCCTAAAAAGACTAAGTTTGACTTCGATCAACATTTTTAGTAGACGACCTCAGAATTGATATTTGACGGTTCCAATATGTTTGTATGATGATTTCGGACTTGGACGTATGTTCGGATTGGGTTTTGGATGACTCGGGAGCGTTTTGGCGCCTAATAGTGAAAGTTGGTTCTTGAAGGTTTTAGAAGTTCTTTAAATTTGGTTGGGAGCGGGTTTTGATGATATCGAGGCCCAAACGGAATTTCGAGTCCAGGAATAGTTCAGTAATGTCATTTAAGACTTGCACGCAAAATTTGGTGTCATTTCGAGTTGTTTAAGTACCTTATGGCGCATTGGAAGTAAATTGAAGAACTTGAAATTCTTAAGTTTGATTCAATTAGTTTTAGGGTGTCATTCTTAAATTTAATGTTGTTTCAGGCATTCGGAGAGTTCGAGCGAGTCTGTTTTATGATTCTAAACTTGTTGGTATGTTCGGGCTGGGACCCGGGGACCCCGAGTGTCGATCGGACGAGACTCGGACCAAGTTGAAAGCATGGAGCCACAAAGCTCCCAGATCTGTCATAATCGCACCTGCGCTTGGCCAGCCGCAGGTGCGAGCCATGAGCCACGAGCCGCAGAAGCAAGAGATTAAGGGCTGGCCAGGAACCGCAGATGCGGAAGATTGGGTGCACTGCGCGACCGCAAGTGCGAGAGCTTTGGTTGCAGATGCGACCAGGCTCGCAGAAGTGTCCCCTTCTGTCTGCAGATGTGGAGACTAGCCAGGTGAGGGAACAACGCACCTGAGAGGCATTTGCCGCAGGTGTAAGACCACAGATGCGTCCAACACCGCAGGTGCGAAAGTCGCTGGGCAGTGAGGGTTCATTTAATACGGAATTAGGCCATTTTTATCACATTTTCTCTCTCTTGGGCTATTTGAGAGCTTTGAAGGAGGGGATTTCGACCTAGCTTTGTGAGGTAAGTAATTTCTACCTAATGTGAGTTTAATACATAGATTATGGGTAGATGTTAACATGAAAATGTGTAGTAATCATGGGTTAGATGAAAAACCTAGGTTTTGATTAAAATGGGATTTTACCACGAAAATGATTATGGAACTTAGTAAAAACCATATATTTATGTTCCTGAGGTTATGGGTAACAACTTTATTCAAACAATTTCGAAATCTGGGCATGTGGGCCGGGGTGAATTTTAGGAATCCTGCGTTTAGGGTTGGGTAATTGCTTTAAAGTGGGGGGGGGGTATGAACTTTTGAGCGTAAATTTATTGATTTATATAATGTTTGACTAGTTTCGAGTCGTTTGGCACTAAATTTGGAAGTTGGAGCACGTTCTTGAATCAGGAAGTGGTATTTGAGACGAGATAAGTCTCTTTTCTAGCCTTGTAAAAGGAAAATTTCTCCATAGGCAAATTAACTAATATATGCAACTACTTGTGGGGGGGCTACGTACGTACGAAGTGACTAGAGTCCGTGCGTAGCTACTACTTATGCTAAAGTCTGGGTAGTCTAGGACCTCATCATGCCATAATTGAAATAATTGCGCCTTTACTTGTCAATTGAATTGCTTAAATCATAATTTCCATAATTGTAAGAGGATCCCAAAGGTATAAGTTTCACTTAATTGAGGGTATGGATAGAACACTTGACTGCTATTGAAAAACTTGTGTTTCTTTAAGTGTTTTCAATTAGTGAAGCGGGCCGAGCGCCTCGGCAGATTAAATAAATATATCTATGATTCGTGTCGTTCGACCCTCGACAGTGCACAGTTTAAATATCGTTATGTTGGTTCGGGCGGTACGTCCTCGGCGTTATTTACGCATGAATAGTTTGGGATTTTATACTCATACTGATATTGCTCCAATGTTTAAATGGAAGATAAATTTGGTATTTATAACTGTGAAAAATGGTATTTGCCATCACTTACTGTTAAGTTTTAGTATATTTATTGTAATCTATGCTCAGTTATAATTTTAAATTCATTATCATTAGCCTTAGTAAGTGTCAAGTCGACCTCTCATCACTACTTCTTCGAGGTTAGGCGGGACACTTACTGGGTACATATTATTTTATGTACTCACGCCACACTTCTGCACTTAACTGTGCAGGATCTAAGGCAGATGCATCTGAATATCCATCCGGCGCGCATTCTTGATCTGGGTTCGAGATTCCACAGTGAGCTGCCCTCCAAAGCCATTCAGCAGCATGCCGGAGTCCTCTTTTTATCTTGTTTCTGTCTATTCCTTTTCAGGCAATAGGATAGATATCTTTTGTATATTCTACTAAGTTGCCCATATACTTGTGACACTAGATCTTGGCACGTAATAGTAGACTTCTGATTTTGGATTTTGTTCTTACGTTATTAATGTTTCTCGATGTTTTCATTTAATAATTTAAATATGTTTTCATTAAATCTTTTAAGTAAAATAAAATGATCACTACGTGGGAAAAATCAGTAAAATAGGAAATCATTAGGTTATTCATTGTTGGCTTTTCTAGCAACGGTGTTGGACGCCATCACGGCCTGATATGGAATTGGGTCGTGACATTATCATTGTTGAAGTAATTGTTCATGTTATCACTCTACTTATTGATTTCCATTATTTGAGACTCATTGTTGAATATTATCTATTTTACTGTGAAATTAGTCTTATCTAATATTGTGCTTATACATTATTTCTCTCATTGTTGAGTTATTTGGTGTTGAAGTTGTGGAAGTCGTTAGTACTGTTGAGGCGATGTTGGTTATTGTTGAAACATCTATCTTATTGAGCATTTTTCATCCATTGTTGTTGTTGATATTCTCATATACATTGTGTTGTAGCCGGGCTATTGTTGTGAAAATATTGATATTGTTGTTGTTGGCAAGTTGTGATATGATATTGACGAGTATGCGGCGGTATAAAGCTTGGGTTGATGTGCATGCGGCGGTATAAGGTGGGACTTATGTGCGTGTTGCTTGTAGGGGAACTACATGAAGCCACGCAGCAGCGTCAAAATGCGGGCTAAAGTGCGTGGAGCTATTTCGGGAAAATTGTTTTCAAAACCTATTTTCAAATGTAAGGCTCATGCGACGGTATAAGGAAAGATTGTGATTGAAATTGAGAAAAGTGAATACGAGGCGGTACCTCGGTTGAGATTCTTGATTATACGAGGCGGTACCTCGGTTGAGATTCTTGATTATACAAGGCGGTACCTCGGTTTGTATTTCATTATACATGAGGTAGTACCTCGTTGTGATTTTTGCTATTCGTTTCATATTGCAAGGTGTTTTGAGTGGAAAGATATATCTTGTTATGTCATTCCTTATTTGTTCTAGCAGTTGTTGTCTGTCCACGATCATTGCAGCACTTTGGTTGCTTCTTTTGTGTTATATCTATTGTCGGGTTTCAATACTAGTTTTTGTAATTATCTTTCCATGTTAGTTGTTTCTTGACTTTCCATTATATATTTGTATTGCAATTTCATACTTTCTATTTTATATCCTAGTAGGTGTCTTGACCTGGCGTCGTCACTAATCTACTAAGGTTAGGATCGATACTTACTGGGTACCGTTGTGGTGTACTCATACTATACTTCTGCATATTTGTTTGTGCAGATCCAGGTACGTCTGCTCGTGCCGATCGTTACAGGATTGTTGTAGCTGCTTCTTGGGAGACTTCATGGTATACCTGCCTTACGTCCGCAAGCCTCGGAGTCACCTTCCCTATTTTACTTCTTGTTATATTTTCATTCGGACAAGTATATAGTAGTACTCTAGTTATAATCTGTAGAGCTTATGACTCAGTTCCACCGGCTTTTGGGGCGTGTATTGTGAGATACTGTTTTCAGAGGATTTTTATCTATTATTGAATTGCTTTCAGTAATTTGTTTATTTATATATGTTCAATTGTTGTTATTGTTAGAATTACCTAGTCGTAAAGACTAGGTGCCATCACTCTTCAAGATATCCTACGGAGGAAATTTGGAGTTGTGACACACTATAACCTATATTATCTTGTTGTATTGATTCTAGAGATTTGTTGGACGTAGATTACCCATCATAGAAGCGTAGCTAGTTCTGCAACAAGGTATGTAAGGCAACTTTCTTTCTTGGTATGATTGGGTGTGAGTTTCTCTCTCTCACTCTCTTCCTCTAAAGGATTTTTGTATTATAAGGATTTGGTTGTTCTGAGTCCCTCTTGATGATGTTGTCCATGTTCTTATACATTATTGTCGATAAAATATCTCTCAAAGTCTAAAATATTCCCAGTTGGTACTCAAAGATCAGAACGTATAATTCATTTTGAGTCTAAACTTAATGTTCTCTTGAAATTAATTATGCATTGCAGTTATATGTATATGTATCCATTTTACTTTACCAGCCACGTTATAGACAGTCGGGTACGACACCTATTTTGTAACCACATATCAGTTGGGTATGAAGAGACACAGTGTTTTATACTACTGAGCCCTTGTGTGGCAGGGTACGACCGAGCCCTTGTGTGGATGAGTAAGACCGAGCTCTCTATGAGGGCGGGTATGGAATAATGTGCTATGAAACACTACCAAGCTCTTATCTGATCGGCAACGATCGAGATCTATTGAGGTCGGGTACAACCGAGACCCCCTAATATCGGGTACGATGTAATGGAAGCAATAAAAATTATCGAGTCCTCTACGAGGCCGGGGACGATATGAATAATGTACCCCAAAGAGTGGCTGAGTATTACTATATTATAATCAATGCATAGACTCAATGAGTAGTTTAACCTTTGTAAAATTTGCATACTTAAAGTTTGATGGTTTCTACAGTTTATGCCCACTAGTGGATGGTCTTCGGTAATCAGGATGAAATCAGAAAATCTTGTTTCTTATGTTATGTTTTGGATTACATATCTCCTTGGTATTGCATACTCAATACATTTCCCATACTGACGCCCTTTTATTTTGGGTGTTGTGTTCATGCCCACAGGCACAGATAGACCCGGTGATGCCCCTCCCCAGTAGGTGCATATTTCAGCTATTGGTTATCGCTCTCAACTTCTCCAGAGTAGCTATTCAAAAGTCGGTAGGTACTGAAGCATGTGTTCTAATCATTTTGGGTACGGTAAGGCCTTGTCCCGATCAAGTTGTGTATATGTATATTATTTTGGTACTCTTAGAGGCTTGTAGACTAGTGTTTGGTTATGAGTAAAGGTGAGTTATGACCATGTTTATAACAGTTTTAATGTTGTATGAATATTAACGTTCCTTTCCCAGTCACTTGGGTGCATCTTAATTTTTTTCTTAGCATGATCGGGTGTAAGTTTCTCTCTCTCACTCTCTTCCTCTAAGGATTCATGTATTGTAAGGATTTGGTTGTTCTGAGTCCCTCTCGATGACGTTGTCCCTGTTCTTATACATTATTGTTGATAGCATTTCTCTCAAAGTCTAAGATGTTCCTGGTTGGTACTATGAGATTAGAACGTATAATTCATTATGAGTCTAAACTTAATGTTCTCTTGAAATTGATTCTGCATTGCACTTATATGTAAATGTATCTATTTTACTTTACCGAGCAGCGCTATAGACGGTCGGGTATGGCACCTATTGTGCAATCACTGATCGGTTGGGTATGAAGAGGCACAATATGATATACTACTAAGCCCTTGTGTGGCCGGGTACGACTGAGCCCTTGTGTGGCCGGGTACGACCGAGCTCTCTATGAGGCCGAGCATGGAATAATATGCTATAAAATACCACATGGCCCTTTTGTGGTCGGGTACGACCAAGATCTCTTCAGTTCGGGTACAACCAGGACCCCCTGAGGCCATGCTCGATGTATTGGAAGAAATAAACTTTACCGAGTCCTCAACGAGGCCGGGTACGATATGAATAATGTGCCCCAAAGAGTGGATGAGTATTACTATGTTATAATCACTGCATAGTCTCCATGAGTGGTTTAACCTTTGTAAAACTTGCATACTTAAAGTTTGATGGTTTCTACAGTTTACGCCCTGGTGCCTGGTCTTCGGTAACCAAGTTGAAATCATGAAATCATGTTTCTTATGTTATGTTTTGGATTACATATCTCCTTAGTCTTGCATACTCAGTACATGTTTCTATTTGTACCACCTTTTAACATGTACCCTATTTTTAAAAATTATTGATTTGGTAGTCATCTAACAAAAAATTCAGTAATAATATGACAATTACGCCCCTGACAAAAGATATAAAACATGCATCACGCATTAATCGTATGATCTGCAACCTCATTCGTGAAAAAAGATCTCCTTCTCTCCTCTTAGCAGCCTTATCAAAAAATCAGAAACTTGTCTAGATTCATCTTCAGAATCACACTTGCATGAAGTTGTTTCACCTTGAAGCTAAAACTTCATGCTAATGTAGCATGAAGTTATTTCATGTTAAAGCTAGAACTTCATGCTAATATAGCATGAAGTTGTTTCACATTGAAGGTAAAACTTCATGCTAATGTATGCTGAAGTTAGTTATCCTGCAGTCTACAGTTTAGTCATGAGTTTTATCTGAAACTTCAGTCTAAACATGCTGAAGTTATTTAGTTCATTTGCTTAAATTTCAGACTAAACATGCTTAAATGTTTTAGTTCATTTGCTAAAACTTAAGACTAAACATGCTTAAGTTATTTAGTTCATTTGCTAAAATGTCAGACTAAACATGCTTAAGTTTTTTAGTTCATTTGCTAAAACTTTAGACTAAACATGTTTTTTAGTTCATTTGCTAAAACTAAGTTGATCATTTTGCAAAACTTCTGATGGGTTATTTGGCTGCTGAAAATTGGTAGTTAAGATGTTAGTTGAAATTAGTTTTAAGCTTAAAAAAAAGTGGATCTATTGTTTGTGAGTCAATATAGATATTTGTTTTCTTTCTTATTCTTTTATGAAAATCGACGTACTGACTTTTATGCTTGGCTTATTGTACTTAAGAAAACTATAAGAACACATAAAAATTATTGGTCAATAACTATTTGGATGGGGTCAAACTATATAAAACTTTGGGATACGTAATGCTCTGTAGTCTGTACTATCAATGCTTAATAGTATTTTTGGTGCGTTTGGTGTATTCTGGCTGATCGGAAGAGAGTAATGTTACGACATCCCTAGATTGGAAGGTCTAATTAGAGGTTAGACAATATGCTAGCAAGTCTAACTTTATCATTTTATCTGGGTGGGGGATGCATAGATAGGATAGTATAGATTATTCTTCTTTCACTTTCGAAGACCCCAAAGCATCAAGAGCATTGCGTGCCAAAGCTACACGTTATAGCTTTAAAAAGGTTAATTGTATAGAAAATCCTTTCAAAACCCGTTGGCCCGGTTCTTAGGAGCATCAGAAGCTAACTATGTCATGAGAGAAGTCCATGAAGGGATTGCGGAAACCACTCGATTGTAGATTCTTTAGTGCTGAAATTAGTTCGAGCAGGATATTATTGGCCACGTATGGAACAAAATGCCAAAGACTTCATACGAAAATGTGATAAGTGCCAACGCTACGCACCACTAGTACATCAACCGACCGAACCCCTACATTTGGT
>AWOL01S0026174.1:40176-65875 GCA_000715115.1 Nicotiana otophora | reverse complement strand
GGGGGGGGGGGGGGGGGTGAATTGTAGCATGTAAAACATTTCTAGTCGACTATGGTATGCACTTAGTCGACCGATGCTGAGACAGCCTGCACAATACTGTTAATATTTCGATGTAATCAAATACTAATCTAAAAAAAATATTAATTGCTTATAATAACATATAAAAGCAGTAAGGTAAATGACACAAGGAATTTTATATTGGTTCGGAACCAATGTGGTTTCCTACTCCAGTCTCCTTGGGTTGCAAATATGTTATCTCTTGATCTCTTTGTAATATGAGTTGTGTACAGCTTGTGTATTTTTCAACGTTCACCACCAATATTTACAAGGTTGGTTTTCACTCACTTACCAACAACGAACAAGGCTTGGTTTTAACATGCTCACCAATAACGACTCTTTGGTTTTTACTCGCTCACCAAAGTAACGAATAATGACACAACCTCTAAGGACACACTGCCTCTCCAATATTTTTCAGTCTCTCTTCACTCTTTTGTATACTCAGTAAATATCAATGCTTGTTAAGAGTAGAATAAAGAACTTGTAGTTGGATAGACAATTATATAGAAGGATATGTATCTAATCCTTGAGTTTGCCAGTCTTCTTATAAGCGAGATTTGAGAGCTGTTGTAGATTTGTCTTTTATAGATGCATACAATATTTTACTAATATTTGATTCAAGAAATGTGCCTCTAATTCCTTCAGGAGAGATGGTCTGGATTTAATAAATTCGGGGAGTGTTCCATGCCAAGATGCTTTGAAGAAAGGAGCAACACTTCAAATTGCCTCCATTTGATGGGCTGAATTAATTTATCGAAGGAGTGCTTGCATGCTCCATGCTTTATTGGGGAAAGGAGCAAACACTTAAAATTATCTCCCATTATGTTGTGTTTTCCACTCAAATTTCCTTTTTACAGAATACTTAGAAGGTCAATAAGGACCAGAAAGACAAACCCGAAGTATGCCAATACCGCCACAGTAGAAGAAGCAGATGTGACAGAACTTGCACTTGCTGCTAGTAAAGTTTGAAATTTGTGGCAGATGGATATAAAGAACACGTTTCTACATGGAGAACTGGATCGGGAAATTTACATGGTTCAACCAATGGGCTTCCAGAACCAAGAACATCCTTTATTGGGGAAAGGAAAAACACTTCAAATTATCTCCCATTATGTTGTGTTTTCCACTCAAATTGTCTCCCATTATGTTGTATTTCCCTTCCACTTTGAATCTCCCATTTTACAGAATCAGCATACATTTGTATAACATTAGTCAAGACTTCTTTATGGATATTGATCATTATTAAAATACTAAACTTAACAATCACTCCCTTTTTGATGATGACAATAAGCTAAAAAGAGTTTGACTAATTTATGGATACTTCCCTTTTCTTTTCAAGTGTGCTCCCCCTGTCTTTAAGCAGGTTGTTGATTTGAATCTGCACTTAAACTGGTTGTTGATTTGAATCTGCACTTTTGAAACTATAGCTATCCTGTAACACACCTACAACTCTTTTTCTTTCTTCTCCCTCTTTGACATCATTCAAAAAAAAGAAACTACTTGCAGTAATAGTACTAACTAAGCAGGCATAAAATTTATACAACTAAGTAGTTATAGTGAACATAGTCGACTAATGCTCACCCAAGACACAACCAAAATAAATATCTTAAACTATCACACAAAGCAAAAAGAATTATCTTAAGTATCCTAAACATTCAATGCCTTCCAAGGAAATATTTCAGGGTGTTGATCCCTTTAGTGCGGAAGCTTTCATAAGAGGCATCAATGTCCTTGGTGAGGTTAGTAATTCCTTGATACCTGCAATGTTGTGCTGCTTTGTCCTTTTTAAGCCAAGTTTCCTCAATTAAGGTATAACCCATCGTGGCAGAGGTAGTCTTGTCATAGGTGCTGGAGATAATATTTGGAACATAGAGAGATAGGTCTACTTTCATGAATTTCAGGATGTGAGAAACTAGTAAACCATAAGGCAGGCTGCTCGCAGAAGAGGAAACGTCCCTGATACTTTCAAGCATATATTGACGTACCTATGCAAACTATTTTATAGCTTTACCATTTACCAAATAATACAAAATAAATCCATCGCTGAGAGACAAAGTACTCAGAGAACTAGTACGGGGTAGCAAAGTGGTTGCAATAATATGGTCTAGAACACGATGTTCAAACTTCAAGTTCTTAGGACCTACATAGGGTTTTTTTAGGCAGAACACTTTTGGCCTCATCAAAAGATACTTCAAAATTATCTGGCCAGGAATGTTGCACAAAGATATTGTATCTAACAAACTTTGTAGCAAAGATTTTTTTCAAACTGATAAGAAACAAGGATGATGCGAGTTCCTAAGACCATGGTTTCTAGATCATCTTTATCATTCACAAAAAGGTTTGCATTAAACATGCGCACATGATCTTCATAGATAGTATTACCAACAGTAGTAAATAGGGAGATAAGTTGGCAATCCATTGAGTACAGATCATAAAAGATTGCATCAAAGACTTAATTAAAGTACATCTAAAGTAATAAGCTAGATAGACTAGTTACTTCCTTAAAATGTTCCACTTATATCGAGCTTATTCTTCCATGGAAGGTAAAGGCCCCCCCTTATTCTAAGGGTTCCATAGTCATTTGAAAATCACTAGATGAAAACAGATTAAGAAACTATTGATAACCTCAAATGTTAAGCTTTCAATTTTTTTTTGAACAAAAGCTTAAGACCCTTAGAAAGACTACAACGTATTAATGCACATAGGAGTCAAGAAATGGTCATATATTCATATTACATGAAAGTCAATTTCTTTATACTAGTATAGAATATATCTTCATAAAACGAATATTTGACCATCTCCTTTAATCAACTATCCTTCACACATGATTAAGGGAACTATATTCTAAAGGATTCATCACTCAGCAAGAAGTCATATAATCTTGCTTATCCAGTCTTAGAACCATTTCTAATCATACAATAAATCATTTGTAACAAGTGATTCATCTCTGACTTTTAGGTCAACTTTTCTTTTCTCAATGTGAGAAAATAACTTCACATGGAGAAATATTCACTCTTGGCTAGATGAGCTTGTTGAACCTTACACTTGTCTTTTTCATGACAAGAGAATATTAAAAATCTCCAAGCTAATATTTGTATTTCAGTCTACTTTGTTGCCTGCAAGGTTTACATATGCGAATATCCTACTAGATCAAATCAATTAGTTTTTGCATACAATAAGCCACAATTTAGAAGTCAACCAAAAATATTTTGTGGCACTATACCGATATTCTATAGGATCAGGTATACCAAAATATCTGTTATAAAAATGCAATATAGAGTTGGTCATACCTTGATACTTTATTCGATCGATAGACTTACTAATTTTCTCTTTGCTTCACATTAATAAAGGTTAATTATCCATCATGCTCATTTCCAAACCGATCATCTTCCAGAGGCTTAAAGCTTGTCATGCTTTTAGTAAGTATTAGATAAATATGCTCTTAAATGCATAGTTAAAAAAAAAATAATTCTCAAATGATAATCATGAAATTCTTTTAAATGATAATGATTTAAGTCAAAAATGTGGTCCAAAAACCTTTAACCCCAGAGAAAGACGAGAAAACAAGGTTATGCTATTTTCAAATAATTTAAAGAATATTTCAACATCCATACAGAGATAATTTACAAACTTTGTAATATGCACATGAAAAATAATATTCTAACAAAACTCTCCATGAAGAAACAAACCTTCTTGTTGTGAACCTTAGGCTACAATGTATATGGAAATAAATAAAAGTAATTATAGGAAACATTAAATACGGTTATGAGGGAATTGTACAAATGCCAATTTTGTTCTGAAGAAAATAAAATCTTTCTTCAAGCAAAGTTTTTGTAAAACTATCTGCTAACTCATTTTCAGTATTAACAAATTCTAACACAATATCTCCTTTAGCAACCCGATCACGTATAAAATGATGCTTGATCTCAATATGCTTAGCCCTAGAATGATGCACAGAGTTTTTTGATAAACAATTGTACTAGTATTGTCACACATAATAGGAACAAAATTAAGACATAAATCATAATCTAACAGTTGATGCATGATCCAAAGTACTTATGTGTAGCAGTTGCCTACTGCCAAATATTCAGTCTCTCTGGTGGATAAGGCCGCATGGCTTTGTTTCTTGCTGTGTTAGGATATACGGGATTTCCAAGTAATTGGCACGTTCACTTATGCTTTTTCTATCAAGTTTATATCCAGCAAAATCTGCATCTGAAAAGCCTTTGAGATTGAAATTTTCAAAATTTTCATATCTACGCCATAGTCGACTGTCCCTATCAAATATCAGATAATACGTTTAACAACAGTCAAATGAGACTCTTTAGGAGCTGACTGATATCTAGTACATTTGTAAATACTAAACATAATATCTGGTCGACTAGCTGTAAGATAGAGTAGTGAGCCAATCATATATCGATATTTTATTTCATCAACACTCTTACCGTTTTTGTCTTCATCCAAAGTAGTCGATGGACTCATAAGAGTTTCTATGACCAATCTCATCAAGCTTCTTGTTGGATATCCATGATTGCAGCTCCTTTGCTTGATAATAGATTTTCACACTTTTTATTCTTTCAACTTTGTTCAGCAGATCTTGCATAGCTAGAATCCATCATTTATCGCTCAATACTTCTTCATATCTGTCTAGTTCAACTAGCATGGATTTTTTATTATCCGTTTATTTCTAGCCATCCATTGAAAGTTCTCCATCCTTATTCACAAATTTCTTAGAAAAGTATTACTATATATAAAGTGCGTATGTTGAGATTTCTCTACAATTAATATTTTTAATTTCATAAGATCGAAAGTAGTAGTGAATAAGGAATATACCAAGAGTCCTACCAAGACAGTTGCAACCAAAGGGAATAAGATAATCAAAATGTGATTTTTCTTCCTTCCCATAACTCAAATGGAATTTCATTCAAGATAAGATCCAATGAAAAATATTAAAGCACATATGAGCCAATGATAACAATTTATACAAAAAAATACTTTCTGTTCAATCATGCATTCAATTCAGGCGCCAAACTAAATATGTGAGAAATCATGTATGATGCAAAGAAATAGAACAAATACCATGACTCACATCTATGATCAAATGCATCATTTTTTTTTAAAAGAATATAACTTAGGCAAAGACATCAATAGAAACATACACATGTACCTTCTAAACTTTGAGTTATAGGAATGACAAAGTATCTCTATATATGCATAAGTTATTGGCATTAAGGTTAAACAACCTTCTTGAATTTGAAAGAAGTATTGATACTCTCACCAAGAGAATGAATATCAGAAGGAGTTCTCAAAACTTTTTTTAAGCACATGGCGACATAAAAAGTGTATATACGCTTGTTTATCCTAATGTTAATACAAATGGAATGGTTCATGCAAGACATACATTCGTGCTTTTTAAAATCTCTAAGTCAAGGATAAAAATAACACCAAACAAAATTATAGAATAATGTAGCTAGTTGACACAAGCAATATATACTTATCATATTGTACTTAAAAAATAACTAGATACGCATTAATTTATAATTCATCAAAGATACTTGAATAAACTTTAATGATACCGGTCACTCATTTTTTCCAGCACGAGTAATGGTTCTTTCATATTTTATAGAGTATGTGTAAACTTTGAAGCATCCTTAAGCATGTTCCTGGACCAGCCGTTATGCAATATCATTTATTCCTTTTTATGGCTGGACTCAGAGTTCCTTCAAAACAAATTAATTTGTTTTTGGTACCCAAATCTTTTTGGGTCCTTGAGGGTTAGTAGCTGGTGTGATTGGAGATGCATATATCTGTTTAACTCTCCAAACATATTTTGATCTACCATAATATTTTGCATAATTGCATGCAAATACTTTATGTTCAAAATTACCACAGTAATGGCATGTAATATGAGAAGAAGAGTGTTTACCTGCAGCTGCCTTATTAGTTGACTTAGAACTTCCCTCAGTCAACTTGTTTAAGGTATGATATTTACCAGTAGATCCCTTTTCAGTCGACTGATAGCTGTTAAGCAAAGGAGACGACTTTGATCGATCAAAGTAGTGCCTGGGGGATTTGTGCAAGCTGCTTATTTATTTGCGAAGCTCAAAATTTACTTCTTGAAGTAAGTTGTTCTCCACCAGATATTCTTCAAGCTGAATATCTCAATCTTTCTTTTTATTTCTCAACTTATTATATTCTTCAAGTTGGATCTCCCAATCTTTCTTCTGATGTATCAGCTTGTTATATTCTTCAAGTTGGATCTCCCATTTTTTCTTTTCTTTCCTCAACTTATTATATTCTTTGAGAGCTTTCTCAAGGTCGTTGAGAACCAATTCAATATTTTTCTGTAATTCATCACACTTATCGCAATATGTAATAGGAGTAGGACATACCTTGTAGATTTCTCCCATTGCCATGAAACATAGGTTCTCTATTCTTTCGGGATCATTTTCTTCCTCAGATTTATCCTCATCGCTCCAAGTTGAGATTCTATGATTCTTCTTTTTGAGGTTAGGACACTTTAATTTCATATGTCCAGATTTGCCACATTCGTAATGGAATACATTCTTTTTTTGTTGAACCTCATTCTTGTGGCTCTTGTGATGATTCTGGATGGATTGAGATTTTCTATTCTGCTTCTTTCTACTCTTCTTTTTTTTCGTCCTGGGTATCACTGCCAAGTCTTATCGATCTTCACCATTTTTAGTTTCTTCAATAATTGACTTGGTTTCGATTTCCTTAACACTGTTGGTGTCTCCATAGATATTTTCCAATCTGTCCCATATATCTTTAGCTGTCTCACAAGTGGATATATTCTTATATTCTTCTGCACTAATCACACAATAGAGCATGTTGATTGCTCTAGCATTTGCTTGCATAATATCCAACTGTTCTTTTGTGTAGTCAAATATGGATGCCCCTTTTTCAAGCTTCCTTTGATCACTTTTGTTTTGAATAGGTCTAGGTCCATTCTGAATAACTAGCCATGCTAGATAATCTATTGATTGAACATAAACCTTCATTCTTTCTTTCGAATGGCTATAGTATTGATTATTGAAGTACGATGGCCTTCTTGTTGAGTATCCCTCTTGAAGTAAGGTTCCAGTATTTTGATGACATGCCATGGATCGTTTTTCACTTGTTGTTAAGGAAAAAAATAAAAATGTGAGACCTGCTCTGATACCAATTGAGAGTATAATTGGGAGGGGGGGGGGTTGAATTGTAGCATGTTAAAAAGAACTTGTAGTTGATAGACAATTGTATAGAAGGATGCGTATCTAATCCTTGAGTTTGCCAATCTTCTTATAGGCGAGATTTGAGATCTGTTGTAGATTTGTAGATGCACACAATATTTTACTGATATTTGATTCAAAAAAGGTGCCTCTAATTCCTTCAGGAGAGATGGGATGGATTTAATAAATCCAGGGAGTGCTCCATGCCGAGATGCTTTGAAAAAAGGAGCAACACCTCAAATTATCTCAATTTGATGGGCTGGATTAATTTATCAAGGGAGCGCTTGCATGCTCCATGCTTTATTGGAGAAAGGAGAAATACTTCAAATTATCTCCCATTATGTTGTGTTTCCCACTCAAATTGTCTTTTTATAGAATACTCAGAAGTTCAATAAGGACCATAAAGCCAAACCCGAAGTATGCCAATGCCGCCACACTAATTTCATTCCCTCCGAAGATCATGTTGATTGTTTGGTGTGGAGGTTCTTCTCCTGCTTTCGAGGTTTCAGCGTCGCCCCTATTCTGGCCATAGTTGTTTTTAGCTTGATCGCTCAAGAATCATCTGAGGTAACCATTCTTAAACAACGTTGTCACTTCTTCTCGGATGTATCGGCAGTCCCCAGTCCGGTAGCTGTTAATGCCATGGTATTCACACCATAAATTGGGATCCCTCTAGCTGGGATCGAATTTTATTGGTCTTGAGAATCGTGCCTCTTTGATATTTATAATGGCCGACACCAACTCTACTACACCGTTATTGAAATTATACTCTGATAAATTAGGGTAAGAAGAATCTCGCGACCCCCAGATCTTTTTATCCTGCACTGATCTGTTTTTTCGGCCACGATATGTCCTTCTATTAATGGTGAACTTGTCTGTTGTCCGAAAACTCCTGTCGCGGCCTTTTGTCTGCTCGTAGGGCAAAAATCGGCCCCTCGAAGTCCGTCTATCTGTGTCAATATCATCTTTCATTTTTTCTCTGTTCTTCTCCCGTCCTTTGGTCGATGATGGGAAGCCAACCCGATTGTCTTCGATCTTATTTTTGACTCGTACCAGTTGTGGACATTTGCCCAAGTCGTCGCTTGGAACTCGAGCAGACTTTTCGTCAACTTTCGGCAAGCGTCCAAACTTCTCGGATTTAAAACTTTGGTGAATGCTTCAGCTTTCTATTCATCTGGGATCGCCGGTAGTAACATCCTTTCCTTCTGGAACCGGGTGACGTACTCTCTTAATAACTCAGACTCTCCCTGCGCGATCCTGATTTTGTCGGCTTTTCGGGCCTGCACCTTTCTGGCACCGACATGAGCCTTGATGAAAGAATCTGCGAGCACCTCAAAGGAATCTATGGAATGCTCGGTCAATAGTGAATACCACGTTAAAGCTCCCCTCGTGAGAGTCTCACCAAATTTCTTCAGCAATACGGACTTAATTTTGTGAGGAGCCAAATTATTTCCTTTCACTGCTGTTCTATAAGTGGTAATATGCTCTTGCGAATCTGAAGGTCCATCATACTTCGGCACTTCGGGCATTTTGAACCGCTTCGGGATTAGTTTCGGGGCCACAATCAGCTTGTACGGTAACTCAATATACTTCTTCAAGTTTGGGCCCTTCAATACTGGTGGTGCACCCGGGATTTGATCCATGCGGGCATTTACTTCCTTCATGAACCGCAGAAGTTCCTCCTTGAATGGATCGCTATCGTTGTTGAGGCCGAATCTACACCTCCGGCCCCATCGGAACCAACTTCGACCCTGAAAGTGTTGTTGTCGACTCTCCGCGTCGTTTGGTTTGTGGGAACCTCGGGAGGAATTGGATCTCGCCTGTTTGCATTATTTGAAGCACCTGATAGCGCCTTCTTTAGTTCCATCAAAACATGATCCTGCCACGTGAGATGGCCTAGAATGATTGCATGTTGCTCTTGTAGGACCCTCACTGCACCCACTACATGCTCCTCATCAGCATCATCAGGAGTCCTCTCCCAAACCTGCCGAGGGTATCGCCCGTCATGCGTCGGTGTGGCGTCGTTCTCCTCATTGCGAGTGTCACTGATTGTATCCTCCAAATGAGGTTGCTCCCCTAGAATTTCAGGGTTGCGTGTGCCATTAATAGCGTTATCTACCATTTCTTTTGGGATTTTTTCTAAGACAAAAATAATCAAACTTGTTAGTAAAAAAGGCAAGGATCAATTTAATTGCACGACTGTCTAGGCCCCACAATGGACGCCAAACTGTTTACCCGAAAAACGGTACAGTTAAATTTGTTAGTAATTTCTAGATAAGTGAATTAGTTTGATCCAAAAAGTAATGAAATAATTGATGAAATATGAAATACTTAGCCTTAGAATGTAGATGAAATAATAGAGCTAATAAATCCGGGAACGAGGTTTCCGGGCACAACAATGATAAGATCAAAAGCAAGAGAATCAAATTGTATTAAAATCTTGTATAGAATGTAACATAAGTTATCCAGAAAATTCATGTCTTTACAATGATAACTGAGCTCTCTATTTATAGTTATGTTTAGGGAAGGAGGTCTTAGAATAATGCCCTTCTTTAATGTCAATTATGAGGGTCATTGATGAAGATGTAACGTTAGACATAAATGTCAAATTCCTTGTAACGGACCATCATCCTTAATGCTGCAAAATATTTCGTATTAAATGTTACCGGACGCAAAATATTTAATACTACTTTTATGATCATTATTCCTTCCGGTGACAAGCGGAATCGCTATGTTCGGTGGCCATCTCCATCTTGTGTTCCATGTGTCCTTCCTTTAAGCGGCCACGTATCATGTCATATTTTCCATATATATATATATATAGAGAGAGAGAGAGAGAGAGAAAGAGAGAGGAGAGAATTGAAAAGATGACTTGACACCTCTCTTGGGCTAAGAAACTCAATTGTCTTTTTTCTCCTTTTTTTACATTTTTCCCTCATGCTTCTCTTTATCTTATTTAATAAATTCAAAAATACTAAGCATTCATTTTCTCCTTCTGCCCTAATGAATGTGATTAATATGTATTAAATATTAGTAAAGGGAAAAAACTTTTTCTTTCCCCATGTCTAAGGATTTGTTTTTTGGAGAGTTACAAAACGTTTTGGAGAAATATACATATGCAAGAGGAGGTGGAGTCAGAATGCACTTTAACAAGGCATTGGAATAGCTTCTCTTGCAGAAAATTTGTTCTGCTTACCATGGTTTGGGGCCTTAGGCCATCTCTCTGTCAAAGTCATTGGAGCGAAAAAGATCTATGCTAAGATATGTTAGAATTTTATCCGTTAATTTATTTATTTATTGGACAAATAAATACACTTCATGTTTTAGATCCTTGAAATACTTCTATTTTAAAATTCAGAATTTTATAATTGTTCAAAGAGAACTACTTTTTTAAAGCAACTATACCACTCGACAACACTTGTCTAGTGGCTAATATATAAATAAAATCCCAAAATGGGTCCAAAGCTTACAAGATATCCAAACCAAAATAGAAGTTGCATGAAGCTACCAGTTATTAAAAAGATAGAAAAGCTAAAATCTAATGAACTAGCTATTACAACATAATAAGTTGAATGCTTCTTTCTCCTATCAGTGTATGTGAATCCAATTATCATTTGCAAATACAAAGCAGCACCTATCAAGCTCTCACCAGGCGCCAGGGTATACTGTCCATAGGCTAAAATGAATTACAAACATCTCCACCACAGAGTTGAAGCCAGCATAGTCTTCCAAGTATAGCTACTATATGATCTCCATATGTAGTGGATTGATTTTGTCCAAGTATTAATCATGTGCTCACTTATTAAAATTAATGTGTAGAAGAGGAGTCTGGCTTTAGGCAGGCTTTGCAAGGCAAAAGTCAGGCTTGAGCTGGCTTTAGGCAGGCTTTGCAGGGCAAAAGCCAGGCTTGAGTTGGCTTTAGGAAGGCTTTGCAAGGCAAAAGCCAGGCTTGAGCTGGCTTTAGCCAGGCTTTGCAAGGCAAAAGCCAGGCATGAGCTGGCTTTAGGCGGCTTTGCAAGGCAAAAAAGCCAGGAATGAGCTGGCTTTAAGCAGGCTTTGCAAGGCAAAGGCCAGGCTTTGAAACTGTACCTTTTTGTGATCTTGTAGGCTCAGATCCTTCCCTACTAGAACCTTTAATGTAGACATCATTCTAAATATTGCTAAACCATCCCCAGATTGAGCATGAAAGCATGCTAATACTACTGAGAAATGATTCAACAATCTCCAGAAATACCATATGATGGGTTCAATATTTTCCTTAGCATTTAGATATATCAGAAGTAGGATAAATTTTACCATCCCACATCTGCTTATCGCATTTTTTCTGTACACTATCAAAGCACCCCCAGAATGAGCATGGGATCATGCTAATACCATTGAAAAGTACCTTAAAATCATACTGAATGAGACAAAGAAATATGCAGGTTTGTGCAGAGTCCAATCTTGTGAAGCCATCAATTTGGGGTTCTTCTCTTTGCTATCCTAACCCTAAGGTTAGGTGATTGAGATTTGTCTAGATTGATCAACTTCCTCCCTGTACTAGGCAGTTCAGGGAATGAATGAAACTCAGATGTACCTACAAAAGAAAACACAATGTTAGCTATAAAATCCGCCACTGAGTTGCTTTCTCTGAACACATGTTGAAAGATCACATTGAAGTTGTCCTTCATCTCTATAATTTTCTTCACATCCTGTACAACTACCCAAGAAGGATCCCATTTCCCTTTTATCACCTTCTTCATCACCAATGAATCAATCTCCAATATGAGAGGGTGAAGATCATGCTCCATACAGTATTCCAACCCTTGAAGAATAGCCTTAGTTTCAGCTACCACATTAGTTGTAATTCCCAGGTCTACTGCCCTAGCATACACCACATCGCCTTCATCATCCCTCACACAAAAGCCTAGGGAGCTAGGTCCAGGATTGCCCTTTAAGACTCCATTAGTATTACATTTGTACCAACCATGAAAAGGAAGATGTCATGTTACTCTTGTAGTGATCAATATAGGTTTATATCCTTCAAAGTGTTGAATCATGTCTGGCCATAACAATGGAATATTAGGCATCCAAGCATACCTCACCCTTGCCAGCTGATGCAATGTCCTATTTATCTCATGAATCACTCTATTTGTGGACATTGAACCCGGGTTTACCTGTATTTCTTCTCTTCCAAAGCTCCCAAGCGATGATAGCTAGTACTGCTTGAAATAATGTCTTTAATTTTGGACAACACTGAGCATACCACCAATGCCTTATAATCTGCTTCAATTGAGTTCGTGCGCGATCGAGTACCGGAGACTACGAGGTAGTTGTCGGCGTTCGCAGACCTTGTCTCTTCTTCTATTCTTTCTTTCTTTCCTGTATTGATACTTAGACACTATTTTTATTAGACTGGATATCTAGATGCTCATGACTTGGTAACACCCCGATGTTTAGGGCTATCTTTCCGCATTTTATTTTGAATTCAACTCCGGCTTTTGTAAAACTTTCTAGTATGAAAAATCTTTGAATTATCCTTTTTATGAAATATTGAAGAATTTTGAAAGTGTTTTGGAAAGGTCGGCTTGCCTAGTATCACGATAGGCGCCATTACGACGGGTTAGGTTTTAGATCGTGACAAGTTGGTATCAAAGCACTAGGTTACATAGGTCTCACGAGTCATGAGCAGATTTAGTAGAGTCTTGTGTATCGGTACAGAGACGTCTGTACTTATCTTCAAGAGGCTGCCGAACCCTTAGGAAATTTCACATTCTAGAATTCTTGTCGTGAGAATCTGTTGATTCTGGTGACTAAATTTCTGTTGTTTGAATTCTCTCACAGATGGTGAGGACGCGTACTACGGGGCAGGATAAATAGCCACCAGTACCACCAGCCCGGTTGCTGCTGCTCAGGATTATGTTATTTCTGCTATACCTGAGGATGAGCAGCGTAGATTGGAGAGGTTTGGGAGGCTCCAGCCTCCATCTTTCAGTGGTGCAGAGGGAGAGGATGCCTAGGGTTTCTTGGACAGGTGTCAGAGGATACTCCGTACGGTAGGTATTCTGGAGACCAGTGGGGTCTCGTTCACTACCTTTCAGTTCTCAGGGATTACATTTAGTTGGTGGGAGGCTTACGAGAGGCGTAGGCCGTCGGCGTAGCACTCCTTACCTGGCAGCAGTTCTCCATTCTCTTTCTGGAGAAGTTCATGCCTCAGTCCCATAGAGAGGAGTTGCGCAGACAATTTGAGCATCTTCTTCAGGGTGATATGTTTGTGATGCAGTATAAGATGTGATTTTTAGAGTTGAACCGTCATGCTATCTGGTTGGTTCCCACAGACAGGGAGAGGATCGGGAGGTTCATAGATGGCCTCACTTTTCAGCTGCGATTGGTTATGACTAGAGAGAGAGTGTCTGGTGCTACTTTTGATGAGGTTATCGATATTTCTCGTCAGATTGAGATGGTTCGCAGCCAGGAGCGGGCCGAGAGGGAGTCCAAGAGACCTCGTGGATAGGTTGGATTTAGCGGTGTTCCTTATGGGGGCAGTTCCACCACGGTAGAGGTCGTCCTCTCAGACATGCTCAGACGACTTGCCCAGTTCACCGTGGTGCATCATCTGGCCACAGTTCACACAGTTATCAACATGGCCATTCATCTCTCAGTGCTATCCCAGCTCAGAGTTCGTGCTCCATCGGGTTAGGGCTCGTCTATGCCAGGTCCTTTTACCAGTTATCCCGGTGCTCGGGGCTCCCTTCAGTCCCTAGCACCAGCACCGGGGAGTTGCTATGAGTGTGGAGAGTTTGATCACTTGAGGAGGCAGTGTCCCCGCCTAGTGGGAGGTCCAGCTCAGTAGAGGATCCAGTCTATGACATCAGCACCAGTTTCTTCACCACCCGCTCAGCCAGGTCGGGGTGAAGCCCAGTCAGCTAGGGGCCGCCCCAAGAGGGAGAGGCCGATCAGGGGGCGGCCAGGCCCGTTTATATGCTCTTCCTGCCATACCAGATGTCATTGCTTCGGATTCTATGATTATAGGTATTGTCTCAGTTTTCCATAGAGATGCCTCTGTATTATTTGACCCTAGTTCTACTTATTCATATGTGTCCTCAAATTTCGCTCATTTTCTGGATATGCCCTGTGAGTCTTTAGTTTCACATGTTCATGTGTCTATGACAGTGGGCGATACTGTCATTGTGGACCGTGTATATCGGTCATATGTGGTGATTATTAGGAGTCTAGAGACTTGAATGGATCTCTTGTTGCTTAGTATGGTCGATTTTGATGTGAGTTTGGGTATGGATTGGTTGTCTCCATGTCATGCTATTCTAGATTGTCATGCTAAGACTGTGACATTGGCGATGCCGGGATTGCCGAGGGTTGAGTGGAGCGGCTCCATAGACTATGTTCGCAGTAGAGTTATTTCATACTTGAAGGATCAGCGGATGATTGAGAAGGGTTGTCTATCTTATCTGGCCTTTGTGAGGGATGTTAGTGCAGAGAACCCTGCTATTGATTCTGTTCCGGTGGTGCGAGATTTCCCGGATATGTTTCCTGTAGATCTATCGGGCATGCCACTTGTCATGGATATTGATTTGGTGTCGGGCACTCAGCCCATCTCTATTCCACCGTATCGTATGACACTGGCAGAGTTGAAGGAATTGAAGTAGCAGCATCAAGAACTCCTTGATAAAGGGTTTATTCGGCCTAGCGTGTCACCTTGGGGTGCACGAGTTTTATTTGTAAAGAAGAAGGATGGTACTATGAGAATGTGTATTGATTACAGGCAACTGAACAAGGGCACAATCAAGAACAAGTATCCATTGCCGCATATTGATGATTTGTTTGACCAGCTTCAGGGAGCGAGGGTATTCTCCAAGATTGATTTGAGGTTAGGGTATCACCAGCTCAAGATTCGGGACTCAGATATTCTTAAGACAGCTTTCAAGACCCGATATGGCCATTATGAGTTCCTTGTGATGTCTTTTGGGTTGACCAATGCCCTAGTGGCGTTCATGCATCTGATGAATAGTATGTTTCAACCTTATCTCGACTCGTTCGTTATTGTATTCATTGATGACATCCTGGTGTACTCTCATAGCCAGGAGGAGCATGCTCAGAATCTGAGGATTGGGTTACAGCGGTTGAGGGGGGAGAAACTTTATGCAAAGTTCTCCAAGTGTGAGTTTTGGCTCAGTTCAGTGGCGTTCTTGGGACACGTGGTATCCGGTGAAGGTATTCAGGTAGACCCAAAGAAGATAGAGGTGGTTCAGAGTTGGCCTAGACCATCCTCAGCCATGGAGATTCAGAGTTTTCTCGGTTTGGTTGGTTATTACCATCATTTTGTGGAGGGCTTCTCATCTATTGCATCGCCCTTGACTAAATTAACCCACAAGGGTGCTCCTTTCAGGTGGTCGAAGGAGTGAGAGGAGAGATTTCAGAAGCTCAAGACTGATTTGACCATGGCTCCAGTTCTAATTCTGCCATCAGCTTCTGGTTTTTACACAGTGTATTGTGATGCCTCGCGGATCAGTATTGGGTGTGCTCTGATACAGGAGGGTAGAGTGATTTCTTATGATTCGTGACAGTTGAAGCCTCATGAGAAGAACTATCTTGTTCATGACCTTGAGTTAGTAGCTATTGTTCACGCCTTAAAGATTTGGCGGCACTATTTGTATGGGGTCCATTGCGAGATTTACACTGATCATTAGAGTTTGCAGCATCTGTTCAAATAGAAGGATCTTAACTTGCGTCAGCGAAGGTGGTTGGAACTTCTTAAGGACTATGATATCACCATTTCGTATCATCCCGGGAAGGCCAATGTGATGGCCGGTACCTTGCGTCGCCGGGCGAAAAGTTTGGGGAGCTTAGCATATCTTCCAACAATAGAGAGGCCACTGGCATTGGATGTTCGGGCCGTAGCTAGCCAGTTTGTTAGATTGGATGTTTCTGAGCTGGGTCGAATATTGGCTTGTGTGGTCTCTCGGTCTTCTCTATATGATCGTATCAGGGAGCGTCAGTATGAGGACCCCCATCTGCTTGTCCTTAAGGACATGGTCCAACACGGTGATACTAAGGAGGTCACTACTGGGGATGATGGTACATTGAGGATGCAGGGTAGGCTATGTGTGCCAAATGTAGATGGTTTGCGTGAGTTGATTCTCCAGGAGGCTCACAGTTCATGGTATTCTATTCATCTGGGTGCCGCGAAGATATATCAGGACTTGAGACATCATTACTGGTGGAGGATAATAAAGAAGGACATAGTCGAGTATGTAGATCGGTGCCTAAATTGCCAGCAGGTGAATTATGAGCATCAGCGACCAGGTGGGTTACTTCAGAAGTTAGAGATTCCGGAGAGGAAATGGGAGCGGATCAGTATGGATTTCATTGTTAGGCTTCCACAGACTCAGCAAAAGTTTAATGCAGTTTGGGTGATTGTGGACCGGCTGGCTCGAGTGTATATCTGCGAGGTCGTCAAGCTTCATAGTGTACCGGTATCTATCATCTTTGACCGGGGTAAGCAGTTTACATCACAGTTCTGGAGGGCCGTGCAACATGAGTTGGGTACTCGAGTGGAGTTGAGCATATTATTTCACCCTCAGACGGACGGACAGTCTGAGCGCACTATTCAGATATTAGAGGATATGCTCTGTGCGTGTGTGATGGAGTTTGGGGATTTGTGGGATCAGTTCTTGCCACTAGCGGAGTTTGCCTACAACAATAATTTATCAGTCGAGCATCCATATAGCACTGTATGAGGCTATGTATGGTAGGCAGTGTAGGTTTCCGGTGGTTTAGTTCGAGCCGGGCGAGGCTAGATTATTGGGTAAAGACTTGGTTCGGGATGCTCTGGAGAAGGTTAAGGTGATTCAGGATAGACTACGCATAGCCCAGTCCAGATAAAAGAGTTATGCAGATCGGAAGGTTCGCGATGTTGCATTCATGGTTGGAGAGCGGGTCTTGCTTCGGGTTTCGCCTATGAAGGGCGTTATGAGGTTCGAGAAGAAGGGCAAGTTGAGCTCAAGGTTCATTGATCCCTTTGAGGTATTGCGACGTGTTGGAGAGGTTGCTTATGAGCTTGCCTTGCCTCCCAGTCTAGCAGGAGTTCATCCAGTATTCCATGTCTCTATGATCCGAAAGTATCACGGCAATTTGTCTTACGTGTTGGATTTCAGCTCAGTCTAGTTGGACAAGGATTTATCTTATGTTGAGGAGCCGATGACAATCTTAGATTGGCAAGTACGAAAGCTGAGGTCGAAGAATATTGCTTCTGTGAAGGTTCAGTGGAGGGCTCAGGTAGTCGAGGAGGCGACTTGGGAGACCGAGCATGATATGCGCAACCGTTATCCTCATATTTTCACCACTTCAAGTATGTCTCTATGCTCGTTCGAGGATGAACGATTGTTTTAAGAGGGGAAATATGTAACGACCCGGTCGGTCGTTTTGAGTGTATTAGCCCCTATCCCCTATATATTGCTTTCCCCGTATCTGTTTCTGCTTATGTGACTTGCCGGGAGGTCTTATTTTTGATTTCGGAGTGTTTTGGGGTACTTAGTCCCTAAAGCGGAAGCTTAAGCCTTAGGATTTTGACCGTAGTCGAAATTGTGTGAAGACGACTCCGGAATGGAGTTCCGTCAGTTTCGGTAGCTCCGTTGGTCAATTTTAGACTTAGGAGCGTGTCTGGACTGTGAATTTGAGTTATGTAGCTAATTTAGGCTTGAAATGGCGAAAGTCGAATTTTTAGGAAGTTTGACCGGGGAGTTAACTTTTTGATATCGGGGTCGGATTTTAATTCCGATTCCGAAAGTTGGAGTAGGTCCGCAATGTTGAATATTACTTGTGTGCAAAATTTGAGGTCAATCGGACGTGGTTTGGTATGATTCAGCATCGTTTGTAAAATTTGGAAATTTCGAAGTTCATTAAGTTTGGATTGGAGGGTGATTCGTGTTTTTGTTGTTGTTTGACGTGTTTGTAGTGCTCGACTAAGTTCTTATGGTGTTTTAGGACTTGTTGGTATATTTGGTTGAGGTCCCGGGGGTCTCAAGGGTGTTTCGGATGCTTAACGGGTTGAATTTGGACTTAGGCAAATGGCTGAAGTTTTCTGATATCTGGTGGTTTTGCACATGCGATGGGGAGTCCGCATGTGCGTACTCGCACGTGCGGATGAAGGTGCGCAGAAGCAAAAATGGAGGAGATGGTCAGGGGTCGCAGGTGCGAGGGAATTTCCGTATCTGCAAGCCCGCAGATGCGCTCGAAGCTCCGTAGATGCGGAGAGTGAGATGGAGGGGAAGATCGCAGAAGCAAACCTTTGTTAGCATGTCCGCACACGCAGGTGTGACCACTTGCTCGCAGATGCGTACCCAGTACCTTAAGTCATTTCCGCACCTGCGAGAGAAATTCTACAGGTGCGGCCGTATGTCCGCAGATGCGGAAGCACTGGGCAGAAAATGGAATTTCGAGGGTTTGATTCCCATTTCGATTTTGGGACTTTGAGAGCTCGGTGTGAGGCGATTTTTCGTGATTTCTTCAGGAAGATTGTTGGGGTAAGTAATTTTAACTCGGATTGGGATATATTTCATGAATCTATTGCTATTTCTATCATCTAATTAGGAATTTGAGTTGTAAATTTGGGGGAAAATGTTAGAAACTTCATAGGCTAAAATTTTGAGTTTTGGAAGGTGATTTGAGGTTGGATTCGAGTGATTCTTGTATGGTTGGACTCATGAGTGGATGTGTGTTCACATTTTAGGACTTTTGTCGGATTTCGAGACGTGGACCCGAGGGTCGGTTTGAGCCTATTTTAGATTTGGTTTATAATTTCGTATTTTTCTGGTGGGATTGATTCTCTTAGCCTATATTAACTATATCGTACTGCTTGTGGCTAGATTCGGGGCGTTCAGAGATTGATTCAAGGGGTAAAGGCATTGTAGAGTAGGATTTTGCGCGGTTTGAGGTAAGTAACAGTTTTAAATCTGGTCCTGAGGGTATGAAACCCCAGATTTTGGCATGATGTGACTATTTTGGAGGTGACGCACATACTAGGTGACGGGCGTGTGGGCGTGCACCGTGGGGGATTGTGACTTGGTCCGTCCCGTGAGACTGTAAAGTCGAATAGACTATTGTTAATTACATGTTCTCTCTGTGTTACAGAAATTTGACTGCAAATCATGTTAGAAATCATGCTTAGGCTATGTGATAGTACTGTTGGGACCCGCAGAGGTCGCGTACTTATTGAATTATTTGTTAATTGTTGTCTTGTACTTAGTCATGATTTACTTGCGCATCATATCTCAGTCTCTTCTTGATTCTTGTTGATACACTATGTTATTTTGTTTGGGCTAATCTTTATGATTTCTGAGAGCCCGAGAGACTGGAGAGATTGGTGACTAAGTTAGGGCCTGAGTGCCGAGCTGTGAGCTATAGGTATATATATGGATCGGGATGCACGCCGCAAAGAGCCTGAGGGTTGTATGTATACGGATCGGGTTGCACGCCGCAACGAGCCTTATGGCTATATATATATTATGGGATCGGGATGCACACCGCAACGATATAGTGTTTGGGCTGAAGGAGCCCCTCCAGAGTGTGCATACCCCCAGTGAGCGCAAATACCTATTGAGTGTGAGTACTGAGGGCAGAGAGCCGAGTGATTAGGCTGTTGTGATGAGTTGAGTGACTGTTGCCCTAAGAGGTTGTACTTGCCTTTTCATTTGTTGATGCACTTAGTTGCTATCTGTCATTGTCGTGAAATTTTTGAAAGATTCTATATCCGGATTTACCCGCACTGTAACTGTATAAAATTGATTTGATTTGAACTACCGGATTTGAAAACATGTCTATTCTTTGCTGGAATTATTAAAAATGAACTGTATTTACATAGCTCGTCACTACCTTCTCAGTTCCTTATTTATTTCTATTACTTGTTGAGTTGGTTGTACTTATGCTACACCCTGCACTTCATGTGCAAATCCAGGTGTGTTTGATCATGGAGGTCGTTGAGTTCGTGCGCGATCGAGTACAAGAGACTACGAGGTAGCTGCCGGCGTCCGCAGACCTTGTCTCTCCTTCTATGCTTTTCTTTTTTCCTGTATTGATACTTAGACACTGTTTTTATTAGACTGGATATCTAGATGCTCATGACTTGGTGACACCCCGATATTTGGGGCTATCTTTCCACATTTTATTTTGAATTCAACTCCGGCTTTTATAAAAATTTCTAGTATGAAAAAGCTTTGAATTATCATTTTTATGAAGTATTGAAGAATTTTGAAAGTGTTTTGGAAAGGTCGGCTTGCCTGGTATCATGATAGGCGTCATCACGACGGGTTAGATTTTGGGTTGTGACACTTATTCGCGCGACCAAATTTACTAGTTAATATATAATTTAGCGATAATTATATTTATGAAAGACGACATGTATTGGTTGAATTGATGTCTAACACCTTTCGCGTTGAATTAATGTAAACACTTGGTACGGAAAGTATATTTACTTCCTAAACCTCCAATTCCTTAGGTATTTGTCATTGGATTCTCTTTATGTAGATGTCGGGGTCGGTTGGGTCCATTTACCTCATCAGCCGTTGGTCCGCAGATTTCTTGTGATTGGTGTAGGCCAGGCTAATGAATTGGTCTGTTGACTAACTATGTTATGCTCCCGGGCTCTGCCTTTGACTGACGGATGCTCAATGTGAATGAAATAAGATAACAGACCGGGCATCCACTTTAACGCCGTTACTCTGGAACGTAATAATGTCAAAAATAGTCATTTCCGAGGTGCTGGCAGTAGCACAGTCCTTTGATAGTTGAGTTCTAAAAACTGATCGTATAAAAGCATTTACACAATAAAATATTTACAAAGTAATTATTAAATTTAACAAGAAATATTAATTGATAATTTGGTAACTTAATATCTAATCTATTACAATTAAGTTTAAAGAGAAGTATTAATTGATAATTTGTTAACTTGATAACTAATATAATATTACAAATCAAAATTAATTAATTTAAGAAAATTCTCACTGCCTGTAAATATAGCTTTTTAAGAATTCACAAAGGTTTAGTGTTTGTTTGGTACAAAAGGATATCTCTTTTATAAAAAAAAGACCTTTATCCTAAAAAAGTGGTGTTATTGCAATTTTGGATATAAAGTGAGCGACAGAAGGTGGAGAATCAGATGTGAGAATAGTGTTTTCTTAATGATATGATCCTTATGTTGTTGTACTAAAGATTAAAATTCTGATTTTTTTAAAATCACGTCTAATTATTTTTATTTTTATTATTTTAATTTTCTATAATATTGGCATGCAACGAGTTTAAACAGAGAAACATAGATCTTAATTTATTGATGTTGTTGTATTTTTCCTTTTTGAAATGGAGTTTTAATTGTACAAAACAAGTGCATTTCAAAGGCCAGCTTACTCAAAAAAACATAGAAATTCTTATTTTTCCGTAGTTGATCTCCATTCAATAAATTAAGATTAATTAAAATGCTTAGCAAGTTTCTTATATTAGGAAAGTTCAATTAATTCTAGTTACATAAATTTGACAAAAAGTGACAAAAATAGAATTAACATTTTCACTAAACATGAACATCCATACTAAAAAAATTGCTTTTTTGGTCATGGCATGTCAATGGATCTGAAGATATAAGCAAGAAATGCTCCAACTGCGAGTGGAAACTCATTGAAAATATTTATGTTCCAGTTAAAAGTGATTAATCGTCGCAATATTTATTTGTTTTATTAGATGCAGTTTGATGCTTCAAGTACATGCTTAACCTTTCTTCTAAGTTCGTTTTTTGTTTATTTCTTTTTCCATAATTATACAGTAAGACAGCCAAATATCATAAACTTAACAAAACTTAGTCCCTTTGATATTTTGCTCTAAACAATATTAAAAGACAGAATCTTTGTCTAATAGAAGAAGAAAGAAACATTATCGTAGAGGAGACTCCACGTTGGCAGCTAATTCTCTGACAAAAAATGATAATTGAATTAGTATAATAATTTTCATTGTATTCACTCGTTTTTCTTCTCTTTTATGAAAATTATGTTAGGACGATTTTCCTTATTTCTGAATCTGCTGAAGCCATGACGATGCATTCACATGGAAGATAAGATAAATCAGATGTCAGTCCTATGTATCTTGTCATGTGTATATATTCTTCTAATAAAACATCAGCTTAGATTTGAAGAAAGAACACTTGAAGTTGGAAATAGTGCATTAATTTTAAGGTTGGTTGATCTGAGGAAGAAATATCGCTTTTATATTATTATTATTATTATTATTATTATTATTATTATTATTATTATTATTATTATTATTATTATTATTATTATTTTGAGTAAAAGAATAACGAAATGGACTTAGAAACCATCTTTGTGGTGACTCGAGGTAACATAAAAGGATCAAGTGCAAAAAAATAAATTTGTATATAAATCGGTATTGAGTAAATTATGACAGATAATACCTCTCCAATATTTCATCATATTTATAGAATATGATAATGTGTAAATTGGCTTTAAATCTCTGATAATTGTCATGTCTAATTCTTCGTTCTAAATAAGGCTCATTTATACCTTCAACTATGACTAGATTAAAGAGAAATCATTCATGTCGAGAAAAGAGACTGTTATTCAGGTTATTCTCATCAAAATTATGCTGCCATTTTGTTAAAGTTGTAAGAAGATTCTTTATTACTTATAAATGTTCAAAGTTTTACCAGCCCAAATGTTACCCACTGGCCACTGGTGGGGTTGTTTTAAAAAATAGTTAATATAGTTTTCAGAGTTTTTTCAAAAATTTTCCGAAAAAGAGTTCAACAAAACACCATGAGTAAAAAGCTTTTTAACGTTCACATCTTAAGTAGTTTCTCAATTTTACGAAAAACCAAAAAAAAAAAAAAAAAAAAAAAAAAAAAAAAAAAAAAAAAAAAACTCTAATGAAGTTTAGTTTAAAAAAAAAATTCCTAAAAAGAAATTAGATTTTTACCACAACCGAAAAATATTGATTCTTCCATTTTATCTGATCCATCCGCTCCTTTTCCAATTTTCGTCCATACAAATGAATAAATCTTTGTGATTCAATTCGTTTTTTATTTTTTATTTTTTATTTTTTATGTTTTGAATTTTGATAGTTGGTACAGTTATACAAAAGCCTAACACTAATAGCCCGTTTGGCAAGCTTCTAAAATCTGCTTATTTTAAAAAGTATTTTTTTCAAAAATGCTTTTTAAAAAAGTACTTTTGGTGAGAATCGATTTGTGTTTGATTAAGTAATTTAAAAAACACTTTTGAGAGCAGTAATTAGTGTTTGGTCAAACTTTTGAAAACTGCTTCTAAGTGTATTTTTCTCAAAAGTGCTTCTCAGAAAAGTGCTTTGGAGAGAAGCTACGTTTTTCTGCTTCTTAAAATCTGCTTCTTCTTCTCGTCAAAAGCATTTTTTTTCCTTCTAACAGCTTCCAAACACTTTAATTTTTGGCCAAAAATACTGTTGACCAAAAAAAATACTTTTGGGCAAAAAAAAAAAAAAAAATTCGGCCAAACATGCTATAAATTTATATAAGAAGGACCAGAAAATCTAATATTAGATTCTCTCTGCTTCGCTCAAATAAGTAATAAAGAAAAGGAAAGGGTTAAAAGAGGGGAAAAAAGATTCCATCAAATCTTGAAACAAGTGAACGGAGGGGCAAATTTCAAAATGATAACGGTTAAATACTTTTAAAGAAAAATGGCAAAAAGGGAATACCATACTGTGAATCTTTTTGTGCATTCTCTCCTCTTCATTTCCTTCTCCTTTGTATGTTTGTCTCTTTTTTAATTCTCCTATTCAGAGCAGTGAGGAAGGGAAAAAAAATGCAAGAACTAAATTGATCTGATAATATTCTCTCGTATCTAATACATATCGTAAGACATTTTAAATATTTGACACTTTCTAATAGTGGAGTGTTAGTATTTCATATGATTTTCATGACTAATTTAATTTTTTTAGTTTTAGAATTTTGATGTTAACTATTGTTTTATGAAACTAACTTTTTTAATTACTTTCTTTTAATACTTCTATTTTTAGTGTCGTGCATATGTAAAATTTCTTTCGTAGGTGTTTGATTGACTATCAAATAAAAATGCTTGAATTAACAAATCCATTGTATAAATAATAGGAGTAATAGAATAAAGCATTTAAAGTTCCATTTTCTTCCTCACATCTTTCCATACTTGCAGATCTTCTCTATGTTAAATGTCAATAACACTTTTTTTAGTCAATCCAAAAAATAAACTAATATTTTTATATTTAGTAATAATTAAATTTAAAATTTTATTTTATCATTAATATATTACTTAATTTATTGTTACAAAAAATTTGTATAACGTGTTCAGGACAACAAATTTTAAATATTTTTATTTTTAATCAAATACTATCATATAAATCGGGAGAAAAAAAGTAATTGGATTATTTTAACTGATAAAAAGAAATAAATATGGGAAGAGTTAATAGTAGTACTCCCTCCGTCTCTTATACGATGGTGTTTGATTGGACATGACATATAGGAAAAAAAAAACATCAAATCATAAATCTAACATAAATTGAAAGAGGGGAAATATAATATTTGAGCGATAAATTAGCATATAAAAACAAAAATAGACAGTCCCGCCACACTGCATTTTTATTGGAGTTTTCGATAAAGTAAAGAGAGAGAAGAAAACGTCAAATCTGATTCACTCTCACTGTCCTAGACACTTGACTTGAGAGCGATTCTTTGAGGATAAAGTCGAAAGGGAAGGGTGCGTAGGATAAACCGCGTGTTGGGTGTAGTTTAGGGAGATTCTTGCCTCTCTCTCTCTGCTGATTTGCGGGTCATGGCGGAACGACTTTGAACTCTAAACTGCTCAGTTTAGCACATTTCTTCACTTGGGCATCTTGCTTGTTTCGTTGGTTGGATTGTGTTTTTCTAAACAATGGCAACTGCTGTGCATTTTAGCAGCTATCAGAGAAGGAGGAGAGGAGCAGTTAGAGTAACTTTGTTCTTGCTTTATTTCTGGGGTTCTCTAATCTCGCTATCTTGCGCCGGTAGACTATCATCAGTCGCCAGACAGAAGCTTGAGGTAGAGAAACACTTGAAAAGGCTCAATAAACCTCCCATTAAAAGCATTCAGGTAAATCCTTACATTTGCTAATTTGAAAAGCTCACTGTTATCTTGTTTAGGAAAAACAATTTCTTTTTCTAGTTTGGTTTTGAGATTTGAGTTATATTTCATAGCTAGAGAAAAGTAATGTGCACCAGTAAAAGACGAATAGTACTCCGTATTATTGTTCTGAGTGTTGTTTTTTCTTTTTTGTTTCAGTCTTGTACCTTATTTTCTCAGCTAATAATTAGATTAGTTGTCTTTCTTATTTTCTTTACTCTTTTCTTTGTTACCCCCCCCCCCCCCCCCCCC
>AWOL01S0026174.1:20077-37803 GCA_000715115.1 Nicotiana otophora | reverse complement strand
GGGGGGGGGGGGGGGATGGAAGAGGAAGGGGCTAGAGTTATCTTGTTTATTCTGTTTAATTTTCAAATCTTAGTCCCTTATTATTGGATGCAATTGAGATTACTTAATCCAGATTCTTAAATAGAGCACTTTCCTTTGTTTAATGGAGTATATTTGATTCAGGGTGAAAAACAATCATTACATTAATATAGAATATTGATGTTGTGAATGTAATGATTGAACAGAGCCCAGATGGAGATATCATTGACTGTGTCCACATCTCTCACCAGCCAGCTTTTGACCACCCATTCCTCAAAGATCACAAAATCCAGGTTCCTATTTCTTACTCTTAAAAGAAAAACGAAAAGGACCAGTATTTTTCAGAATTATTCTGTAACTTTATTTTGTTACTTGAAAATAGTTGATAATAATTTTAATGGGTATTTTTGCAATGCTCAGATGAGGCCTAGCTATCATCCAGAAGGGCTTTACGACGAGAATAAGATGTCCGCCAGGTCTAAAGAAAGAACAAAACCATTAACTCAGTTGTGGCATATGAATGGAAGATGTCCCGAAGACACGATTCCAGTAAGGAGAACAAAGAAAGAGGATGTTTTAAGGGCGAGTTCAGTGAAAAGATATGGAAAGAAGAAGCATAGGAACATTCCTAAGCCCAGGTCCACAGATCCTGACTTCATCAATCAAAGCGGCCACCAGGTGCATAGTTTTACCATCATGAAGGACATGCATTGCTCGTATCCTTAAAGAATGCCGCGTGGTGTGTCGGATTCTCCAAAAGTTACTCATTTTTGGAGGATCCAACAGGGTTGCAGCAGCATTTTGAAGGATCCGAGCAACATAATAAAGGACTGACAAATATATGAATCCATGATTACTTTTTCTATGCACACATGTTTCTTGGACTTTGTTAATTCTGATTGAGTTTTATGGATGATCAGCATGCAATAGCTTATGTTGAAGGTGACAAGTATTATGGAGCAAAGGCAACTATTAATGTTTGGGAACCTAAAATACAGCAGTCAAATGAGTTCAGCTTGTCTCAGATTTGGTTACTTGGTGGTTCTTTTGGTCAAGATTTGAACAGCATTGAAGCAGGTTGGCAGGTACTTTTGTTTTGATACAGGTTGAGCTGTAGTAGATAATAACAAAATTGAAGTACTGATGCTGTAAAATAGTATGCCTAATTATGAGTCTAATAGAAGTATGCGCATAATCTCAGGTTAGCCCGAACCTCTATGGTGACAATAACACGAGACTGTTCACTTACTGGACTGTAAGATTCTTAACAAATTACTGATGCTCTGCTTCTTTTTGAAATTAGTTTGGCCTTTCAGCACAGTGCTGCTGCTAATTTTTGAATGCCTTGTTATAACTATTTGCAGAGTGATGCATATCAAGCCACTGGCTGCTACAACCTCCTCTGCTCGGGTTTCATTCAAATCAACAGTGAAATAGCTATGGGAGCTAGCATCTCACCTGTTTCTGCCTTAAGAAATTCCCAATATGATATAAGTATTCTTATCTGGAAGGTAAATCCACTTTCAGACTTCTATGCCCTTTTTGCCCATTGCCAAGTTGTGGCTGCAGCAGCCAGCACATCAAATAAAGTGAATAATAACTCAAAAATGATGCTATAAAGATTCATATGATCGTTATGTGGTAAAAGTGGCTGATAAATTTATTTAAAATAACTGTTTGATAGATGGGAGTCTTTTTGTTTAGAAAACTAAACTCACTTCTTTTTTCTCAGTAACTGTTGAAGGGACTCTTCATAGGCGCGTTGGGATATACACTATTTGCAAATGTTGAATTAGTTGCAAATTAATTGTTTTACAATTTTGTCTTGCTTGAGGAGTATTTCAAGTGAAATATTTGGTTCTCACTCACAAAATCTCAAACCTTTTATCAAAGTGAAATACAACTTCGACTTCCAAATACTCATTTTCAACATCAACTTCAAGCACTCGTTTTGTCAACTTCAACCAAATATCGTCTAAACAGGGCTTTGCCAGTTGTGAATTATTGTCACAATTGCATTGTGCTGCACCAAGTTGTTAAAGCACCATTAATAACTCCTATAGTTTTCTTTTGCTATATTTTGATTTTGTCTGTAAAGCCATTTTTTTTTCATCCGTTCTCCAGCCGAGTTTCTATAGGAAACAACCTCTCTGCCCTTCTAGGGTATGGGTATGGCCGCGTACATCATACCCTCCCTAGACCCCACTTGTGAGAAATTACTGGGCTTGTTGTTGTTTGTCTGTAAAGCCATTTTATATCTGGAATATCTGTTTGTAGGATACAAAAGAAGGGCATTGGTGGATGCAGTTTGGGAATGATTATGTCTTAGGGTATTGGCCATCATTCTTGTTCTCCTACTTAGCAGACAGTGCTTCAATGATTGAATGGGGTGGGGAGGTGGTGAATTCAGAACCAGATGGTCAACATACTGCAACACAAATGGGCAGTGGTCATTTCCCTGAAGAAGGTTTTGGCAAGTCAAGTTATTTCAGGAACATTCAAGTGGTTGATAGCTCCAACAATCTTAAGTCTCCCAAGAGTCTTGGCTCATTTACAGACCAATCCAACTGCTATGATGTTCAAACAGGAGATAATGATGATTGGGGTCATTACTTTTACTATGGAGGCCCTGGTAGAAACCCCAATTGCCCATGAAGTTTAAAACCTCCCACACTGTAAATTATAGTATAGTCTAATGCTTTATCTTTCTCTTTCATTTGTATACCCTATCTTGATTCTCATTTTTTAGGTTTGATTTGGTGAGTGAACTTTTCTGTAGTGGGAAGTTTTGACATTTTTAAAGGTTCTCTCCATGTTAGTGAATGTGGGAAGTGTGGCCTGGTGTCTCAAAAAGCTAGAAAGAAACAAAGGCCTTTTGTCATCTTCTTGTATTTTATTTTTTGTATACTCCATACTTGGGAGTATCTAGTCTAATGGATTGTGAATTGTATAGCCTCTTTGACCATGTTTGTTTTGGGCCAAAAGTGTTTTTTTTGGCTAAGAGTATTTTTTTCAAAAAAATTAAATTATTTGGCCAAACTTTTAGAAGCAAAAGAAGTGTTTTTTAGGAGGATTAAAAAGTTGTTGGGAAGTTACTTTTTTGAGAAGTAATTTTGAAAAAAATATATTTAGAAACAGTTTTTAAAAGTTTGACCAAATTCTAATTACTGTTTAAAAGTATTTTTTAAATTAATTAGTTAAACACAAATTATTCATCATCAAAAATATCTTTTTGAAAATTATTTAAAAAAAAAATATTTTTCAAAATAAGTTTATTTTAATAGATTGGCCAAATAAGCTAAGTAAGTTCTTATTTATTGCAGGCAAGTATGCAACCAAGAAGTGATTAACTGTGAAACTTTTTTTGAAAAAGGGCATTTTGGAAAGAGCAATATGTGCTGCAATGAATGGAATTACTTTTTAGATTTGACTAATGCACTGTGGCAAACGGGCTTTTATATTATCAGTGCATTTTAGTCCTTTTTAGTAAATTACCCATCTTATTTTGTAAGTTATTATTATTACTGATGATTATATAAATCCTTTTATACCGAAAATTATATAAAAGTTAAAATTAATCATCATTATTGGCCCGTTAACTTGTCTTAAGAACCCCCACCGTCCCACCATTACAACTGCCATGTGCTAACACATAATTGAGCATCTAGCAAGTTCGGCATCCTGACTCCTACGATCTTCTTAGATCCTTGTATAGGTGAGGGGTTTGAAAAAGTTGTAATTTTTGAGTTATCTGTGGGGATGTTTTCTTTTGTTCTTAGTGCTATGTATTTCAAACAGGATAAGTATTTTCTTTAGGATTAATATTTAATACATTGTGTATCCTCGACCATAGTGTCGAATTCTTATTACATACCCCTCTTTTAAGGAAAATCTTTTATACACCAAATATTTCACCCATTTATTTTTTCCAATAAGGATACTCCATCAGGTTTAGTGGTGACAAAATGGACAAAAGAAAATAGTTATCCATTCATATTTTACATTAGAAAATGGGTTGGATAATAAACATTTTAAGAACGAGTCAAATATGGATAAGAATCATATTATCCACTTAGAAAATGGATAACCAATAAATAACTAATGAGTTTAATTTTTACATTTGTAAAATCCCAAATTGAGAGTTCTTCAAGTTTGGAAGAAGTCATGAATAATATGGATCGATATTATCCGTTGGTTAACTATTTGTTTATCAGTATTAACTATGTGTTGGGTCGGATAATTTATCCGCTTTTGTATTTACCTCTTTTGACCCGTTCATATCCGACCCAACCCGTTCGTTTGACTAATCTCCATCATCATTACTGGTGAACACCACCACTATTTTTTCCACTTTTCTTCTCTTTTTTCTCCCCTAATAATACCTTCCCCCAAAGCCCCAAATCATGGAAAAATCTTCAAAACCCACAATTAAAATACATAACTGATAACTCCATTAAACTCCTTAAAGCAAAGAACAGTTTATGGTGATTTCCATGACTAGCACAAATTGATATCAGTTACACCATCCCATTTAGGAAGGCTCAAAATAAGCTACCCTCTGGGGATTGTTTTAGCTAATTCAAAGCTCGTTTAAAGTTAACTGAGTGATTAGATGATGTTACCAGATGTTTGAAGTGAGACGGGACTTACTATAAGCAATGTGATGGCTTAAGTTGAAACTTTAGATTAACCTTGTTTAACACCTAGAATTTCTAAAAATTCTAGGTTTTCAGCAAGAATTCAAAGGACTTTTCAAAAATTCAAAAATCCTTTTTGAGAACAACGTTCAAGATAAGTTCTTTGCTCCCTACTATTAAAGTTAAATTTTTTTATAGCGTATCTCAATGTTTGAATGGTGAGACTCATAAAATTCAGGGGTAGAAATAATGTGAAGCTATTGGTGGCCAATTAGACCTTAAATGAACAATTGGATTGAGTTAGTAGCATCGATTAATGATTGTCATTACTAAATTATTGAATTTAACGAGCTAAGTATACAAGTTCTTCGAAGGGAGGTTTAGACGTTTGATTGTAGGTGAATTGAGGGTTCTTTCCCAAGTCATTGGCTAGATTAGAATGCTCATAGTAAATTGCTTGATTGCTTGCCTTACTTTTCAGAATAAATGATACATACAACTGAAAACCTATATGACAGAAAATGATTTTATTGTATGACTTGTTGCAGTTACTTTCTATATTTGCAACTATTTGCTTATTTGTAATTGCTTCTATTGCTCAGACAATCAGTTCATATTCGAATAAATGTAATCATATTCAGAAAAGAAAAAATAGCCAACCTCCTTGAATATAAGTGCCACGATAGCAAGGGTTAGCTGTCACATGCTTGCGGGTGCTAATTATTTAAGGTGGGAGATAAGTCGACACTCTCCTATGCATGTTCCCAGATGCTTAAGTATGCAGGGCGTTTCTAGAAAAGTCATTTCTTTGAGAATGACTCAGCTTTTAAATGTCAAACACAAATGCTCCTTCAAGTGGGAAAATCATGTCTATGTCTTGTTACTTTAATTGGCGCAAATAACAAATGCTAGATGAAATATTTGGCCATTTGCATCTACTCCAACTGCAATCAATAATTTTATCTCATAATTCTTATATGCACGTGTGCCGTCTATGGAGATGACAATGCACGAAATTATTGATGAATGGTTTAAATGTCCGAAATATATATCTAAAGATGTTTTGTTAAATTTCAAGACGATGATCGTGTACTTATAGTAGGCTATATTCATGCAATTTAGATACTACTTACACTCTAATTTAGCCGCACTTTATTGATATGTGAATGCTAAAAGATAACAAAATGCTCTAATTAAGAATTTGATGCTTTGCAGGAGCTACTCCGAGCTAGGAGGGAGCTAACGAGTGTTTTGGAGTCAACATGGAATGTGAAAGGGCAATCGAAAGTTAGCCCGGTCGAAAAGGAGCGAGAAACGCAAGCGAAACGACCCCTCCAGGTGCGCGGCCGCGGAGTGGGCCGCGAACTGGTCCGCAAACTCAAGGCAGTGAGGCAGTCCAAATCCGCGGTCGAATCCGCGGCCGCGGACGGGCAGACGAAAGCCACACACGCAAGGTTAATCATGTAATTTCTTAGGCGACTAACCTAAACCTATATGAAACCTAAACTCGCCCAGAAGTGAGGGATAACTGTTTTTAGAAGATTTTAGAGGCAAGAACGAGGGAGAGAAGACAGATAAATTCCTAAGAGTTTTCATCTTCTTCTTCATACTTCTATTTGTTGATTATGAATTATTTTAGTGATTTGTTTTCCGTTAGTATGAGTAGCTAAACCTATTATCTAGGGTTGATGGAACCAATTATTGGATGAAGTCTTGACTCTATTTTGTTATAATTGAGCCATGTTTGTTCTATGATTTTTCAATTACGTATTGTATTGTGGTTAATTGAAAGGGCCCTCGATTAATCGTATCTATTCACCTTGTGTTGCTTGAGAAAGAACACTTGGTTATATTGTTGTTGAACAACACCACTTTTGGGAAAGTTAAGAGATTAATTACTTGAATTTAAAAGTGGGGTTAGAAATAACGAAGCTTAGGTTGGATAATTCTGAGTTGCATAAATTGTTAATTAGAGTAGTTCGAGAGAATGCTTCTAGTAAATTATCGTAATTGATCGAAAGGTAATTACGGTAGCCCGGAACTCATAATCCTCAGAGAGTATTACGGAGAGATTATAGCTAAAGAGTTAAGAATTAATCCGACAATTGGGGAAATCAATAGGCCTAGAACTTTTTACCCTTGAATTCAATTTTAGTCTTGATTATTTCTAATTTTATTATCATTTTTCCTTAGCTAAATAAATTTCACTGATTATTCATAAAACTCTTGCATCCGAAAGTTGTCTGGGCTTATCATTCGCATTATTTAAAGTTATAGTAAATAGGTTAGTTCCCTGTGGGATTTGACTCCGGACTTGAACCGGGTTATATTTGCAGCGACCGCTTAGTCCTTTTTACAAGGCATAGTTGGGCGTGATCAAATTTTGGCGCCGTTGCCGGGGAACTAACGATGTTATTTATTACAACTTAGAAGAATTGCTAGGATTCTTAGTTTAGATCAATTTCTTACGGTGTTTAAAATTTTCCATTGAAATTCTCACGTTTGAATTCTCCTGTGACTCAGGTGTATGCCTGGAAGCTCTTCGAGGACTGGTGAACTTTTTGAAGGACTCTCAGACCCCGAGAAAGCATTCAGGGCATTGAATCGAGCCAACAAGAAGAACAAACAGTTACAACAAAAACACACACTCAAAATTGAAATGGACAACGTGGACGATGTCAATGAAAACAATCGGAATAATCGGCTTGACCCAAACAATGGAGTGGTGGCACCTCTTGTGCCAGAAGCTGCTCTATATGATTGGGCATAACCAATTGCTGATAACTTAGACACCGCCATTGCTGTACCTCAGATACAAGTGGAGACATTCCAGATCTCCAACAACATGCTGCATCTGTTGTAAAATAAGGGACTGTTCTCCGTGTCATACATTGAAGACCCACAACAACATCTGAAGAATTTTCTATCAATATGTGTGACCCAAAGACAGCCGAATGTGACTCCTGAAGCCATCAAGCTATTACTGTTTCCATTCTCTGTGACTGGAGAGGCTCAAACTTGGCTGAATTCACTCCCAATAAACTCCATTGCCACTTGCGAAGAATTAGTCAAATAGTTCTTAAACAAGTTTTATCCTCCCAACAAGACGCAAGGCAGATTGATGAGATATTATAGTTCAGGCAGAAACCAACTGAGTCCTTGCAAGAAACCTGGGAGAGGTTCAAGGGTATGCTAGTGAAGTGTCCACACCATGGCATTCCAGATTAGATGCTGGGACAGAGATTCTACATGGGTTTAGCAGATAGTTTGAAGGCCAATGTAGATGCTTCAGCTGGGGATGCATTTGTGAGCAAGACATTCACAGAGTGCAAGATTCTTCTTGACAAGATGGCTCAAAATTCAGGATGGATGGCTAGAGGTACGACACTTACACCAATAGTGCATTCGGTTGCTCTTGACCCAAACAATTCCCATGCAGAGAACATAGCCACTCTCATGACTCAGATGAGCATACTGACAAAGAAAATTGATGAGATAGGTACAAAGCAAGTGCATATTGTTGATACAACGAATGGAGGATTGTGCGCTCCTTGCATAAACCAGTCATATGTGTGCTCGTGGAGTAGAGAGAATGACAATCAGAGCTTCAGCGAAGACATGAATTATGTCAATAATTTTGGAGGTCAGAGGCAGGATGGGCAACAATGGGGACCAGCACCAAACTAGCAGTACAGACCCAACCTGCCACAACACAACCCCAATTCTGGAGGCGCACGACCACAAGGTCAAGTTGTGCCTTATCAAAGGCAGCAGGGCTATAATCAGCAGCACCAGCAATAGTTGGCCTACCAACTACCTCATCAACAACAGGACAATAATATGGTAGAAATCAGGGGTATGCTGCAACAACTCATTGGAACAAATGGTAAGATGTAAGAAAAGTTAGCAGCACATGATTCAGCAATCAAAGGCATTGAAACTCAACTGGGACAACTGTCTATGGCCTTGAACAATTGTCCCCAAGGAACATTGCCTGCAGATACAAATATTAACCCAAAGGAACAGAACCCAAATCAGCTAATATCAGTAAGTCTCAGGAATGGAAGAGATTTAGCCAGAGAGTAAGAAGTTGCTCAATTTAGGAGAGAGACTACGCCAACTACTCCAGTTACATTAGAGGCAAAAGAGTCAGCAGAGCTCACCGAGGGTGTAATTGAACAAGAACAGGTTGGCAAGGGTAAGGTGAAGGACGGTGAACAAGTCTCAGAACAGGTGACACCTCTTGTGCCAGAAGCTTCCAACAAAGAAAAGACATCAAGTAATGGACAGAAATTGACCCCTGCACCATTCCCTCAGAGAATGGCAAAACAAAAGAAAGATGATCAATACAGGAAATTCATGGAAATGTTTCGATAGATTCAATTGAATATTCCACCGATGGATGCTTTGAGGGAAATGCTAGGGTATGCAAAAATGATGAAGGACTTGATGTCGCAAAAATTTAACTTCCAAGACCTGTCCACTGTAACTTTGACACAACCTGCAACGCGGTAGTGACAAGACCTATGGCCCAAAAGGTGTCTGATCCAGGTAGCTTCACTATCCCATGCACTATTGGGAGTTATGCTTTGGCTAAAGCATTGTGTGACTTGGGAGCCAGCATAAACTTGATTCCCTTGGCAATCTATACCAAACTGGGCATTGATAGAGCTAGATCGACCTCAATGTTGCTACAACTGGCTGATCGCACAGTCAAAAGACCGACATGAATTTTTGATGATGTGCTTGTGCAAGTGGAAAAATTTGTATTTCCGGCAGACTTTGTTATTCTTGATTGTCAGGTGGATGAAGAGATACCCATCATTCTAGGAAGGCCATTCTTAGCCACTGGGAGAGCATTAATTGATTGTGAGACTGGAGAGTTGAAAATGAGGTTGAACAATGAAGAAATAATATTCAACGTTCAACAATCCATGAGGAGACCCAGTAAATTTGCATACTGCTCACTAGTGGAGGTTGTAGATGTGATACTGCAAGAAGAGGATGAGATCCTTAATGTCAAGGATCCACTAGAAGCCTGCTTGATATATTTGGAAGAGATGGACGGTGAAGGGTTGGCAGAGTGGGTCATGGCTCTCGAAGGTCAAGGATTCTGGAAAAGGAAACCTCAGTTCGATCCCCTACGCTTAGAAGAGAGAGAAACACCACCTACAAAATAATCAATAGAGGAGCCACCACAGCTGGACTTGAAACCGCTTCCAGCCCACCTCAGGTACGCTTTCTTGGGGCCTAATTCTACTTTGCCTGTTATTATATCATCTGGTTGCTAGCTGTGCAGGTAGAGCAACTATTGAAGGTATTGCAAGAATGTAAGACTGTCATTAGTTGGACCATGGTAGACATAAAAGGGTATCGGCCCAGCCTTTTGCATGCACAAGATTCTTCTAGAAGAGGGGCACAAACCTTCCAGGGAACATCAACGACGTCTGAACCCAAATATAAAGGAAGTAGTAAAGAAGGAAGTGATCAAGTGGCTAGATGCGGGTATCATCTTCCCCATCTCTGACAGCAACTGGGTCAGTCCTGTCCAATGTATGCCGAAAAAGGGAGGAATGGCGGTCGTACAAAATGAGAATAACAAGTTGATCTCGACTCGTACAGTCACGGGGTGGCAGATTTGCATGGACTATCGGAAACTGAGCATAGCCACTCGAAAGGACCATTTCCCATTGCCTTTCATTGACCAAATATTGGACAGGTTAGCTGGGCGGTCCCACTTCTATTTCTTGGATGGATACTCGGGGTATAACCGGATCTCAATAGCCCCGGAAGACAAAGAGAAAACATCCTTCACTTGTCCATATGGCATCTTTGCCTTTCGGAGAATGCCCTTTGGACTTTGCAATGCACCGGCTACATTCCAGCGGTGCATGTTAGCCATTTTCACTGACATGGTGGAGGATATTATGGAGGTGTTTATGGATGATTTCTCCGTGGTGGGAGATTTATTCGAAGATTGTCTTCACAATTTAAGAAGAGTGCTCAAAAGATGTGTGGAGACAAATTTGGTGTTGAATTGGGAAAAATGCCATTTTATGGTACAAGAAGGAATAGTTTTGGGGCATCGAGTGTCCAGTAAGGGAATTGAGGTCGACCATGCTAAAGTTGATGTGATTGAGAATTTGCCACTGCCCACTTCGGTCAAGGCAGTGAGAAGTTTCCTTGGGCACGCCGGGTTCTACAGGCGATTCATAAAATATATTTCCAAGATTGCTAACTCTTTATGTAACCTTCTTGAAAAGGATCAACCCTTTGTGTTTTCTAATGATTGCAGGTTGGCATTTGAGAAGCTGAAGAAGAGACTGATAACTGTACCCATCATTGTTGCACCCAACTGGGAGCAACCATTCGAGCTCATGTGCGACGCTAGTGATTATACTATAGGAGCAGTCTTGGGACAGCGAAAAGACAAGATGATGCACCCGATTTACTATGCAAGTAGGGCGCTCAGCGGTGCACAACCCAATTACACTATAACGGAAAAATAAATGCTGGCTGTAGTGTTTGCCTTCAAAAAATTCAGGTCGTACTTAATTGGTTCAAAAGTTATTGTTTATACTGACCATGCAACAATTAGGTACTTGATAGCAAAAAAGGAGTCAAAGCCACACTTGATTCGTTGGGTTCTTTTGCTACAAGAATTCGATCTGGAAATTCATGACAGAAAGAGGATGGACAATCAAGTGGCAGACCACCTCTCAAGATTGGAAGGAGCTGAAAAGAGAATGGAGGTTGAAGACATAACAGAGACATTCCCGGATGAACAGTTACTTGCTGTGACAATGGNTTCAGGTCGTACTTAATTGGTTCAAAAGTTATTGTTTATACTGACCATGCAGCAATTAGGTACTTGATAGCAAAGAAGGAGTCAAAGCCACGCTTGATTCGCTGGGTTCTTTTGCTACAAGAATTCGATCTGAAAATTTGTGACAGAAAGGGGACAGACAATCAAGTGGCAGATTACCTCTCAAGATTGGAAGGAGCTGAAAAGAGAATGGAGGTTGAAGACATAACAGAGACATTCCCGGATGAACAGTTACTTGCTGTGACAATGGAGGAGACGCCATTGTATGCTGATATTGCTAACTATTTAGCAAGCAGTATTATACCTTATGAACTCTCCTCAATTCAATAGAAAAAGTTCTTCCGCGACTGTCGAGCCTTTTATTGGGACGAACCTCTATTGTTTAAAATATGTGTAGATAACATGATCCGTAGGCGTATCCCCGAGAAAGATCAACCTTCTGTTTTGTAGGCTTGCCATGCTTCACCATATGGTGGACACTTTGGAGGAATCCGGACAGCAGCAAAAGTGTTAGAATCGGGATTGTATTGGCCTACTATGTTCAAGGATGCCCATGCTTGGGTCAAAAGTTATGATGAATGCCAAAGGACAGGCAACATCTCGTAGTCACGAGATGCCGATGACCACAATTCAAGAGGTGGAGGTTTTTGACATGTGGGGGATCGACTTTATGGAGCCGTTCATCAACTCGTATGGTAACAAATATATATTGGTAGCAGTTGACTATGTCTCCAAGTGGGTCGAAGCGGTGGCTCTCCCAACCAAGGATGCAAAAAGGGTAACAAGTTTCCTAAAGAAAAACATCTTCACACGTTTTGGCACCCCGAGAGCTATAATCAGTGATGGTGGAACCCATTTTTGCAATAGAGTATTCGCACGTCTGTTGGAAAAGTATGGAGTTCGCCACAAAGTATCCACACCGTACCACCCACAGACGAGCGGGAAAGTTAAAGTTTCCAATAGAGAAATTAAAAGTGTCCTGACAAAGACAGTGAATGCAACAAGGACCGATTGGGCGAAGAAGCTGGATGATGCATTATGGGCATACCGCACAACATTCAAAACTCAAATTGGTATGTCACCATACAAGTTGGTGTTTGGAAAGGCATGCCACCTTCCGGTAGAGCTCGAACATAAAGCACTTTGGGCACTGCGGCAGCTGAATCTGGATATAGAGACCGTAGGCACCAACAGAGTCACTGAGTTACATGAGCTCGAAGAATTCAGGTTCCATGCATTTTAAAATGCTAGATTATACAAAGAAAAGATGAAAATGATCCATGATAAGCACATCTTAGATCGGAACTTCAAGCCTGGAGATCTAGTGTTGTTATACAACTCGAGATTGAGGTTGTTTCCGGGTAAGTTGAAGTCCCAATGGTCAGGACCCTTCAGAGTGGTGCAAGTGTTCTCAAGTGGAGATGTGGAGATTGAATCCGAAGATGTGACAAACAAGTTCACGGTAAATGGGCAAAGGTTGAAACATTACCTGGAATGGTTGAAGAGAAATGGTATAGAGTGGTGATAACTTTGGAAGAGCCCCAGTATGCGAACGAGGAGTGATAATGAAAGCCTGCGTCGTGTCGCGATGTTAAATCAGGCGCTTCCTGGGAGGCAACCCATGGTTTGTTGTAATAGTCGTGCCGCGACGTTAACTTAGGCACTTTTTGGGAGGCAACCCATTATTTTTCTTACTTTGGTTGTTGTAATTGATTTTGAACGACTTTGATTGACCTACTAGTATGCAGGCCAAAGATCATGCGCATCGAAAGGATTTGGGGGTCGAAATTAACCCAAGAATAGGTAAAAAAATACGGCAAACACAAAAATTGGCTGGAAACGGAGATCCGCGGCCGCGGATTGGACCGCGGATATGGCCGCGGATTTTGGCCTGTGTTCTCCCCCCCCCCACGCCGTCCGCAGCCGCGGATTGGAAAGCGGATTGGGGCATGGATTTTGGGGCCCCCTCTGCCCAGAATCCGCGGCCGCGGATTGGGGCGCGGATGCGCGGGTGTGTCCAGGTAAGCTTTTTATTTTTAATCCCCAACCCCCTTCTTTTCCTTAACCTAAACCCTCACTTTCCCCACTTCTCTTCTTCCCTTCCTAACTTTAAGAACCCAAACCCCTAACTTCCCCCCACTTCTCTTCTTCCCTTCCTAACTTCAAGAACCGAATCCCCTCACTTCCCCCCACTTCTCTTCTTCCCTCCCTAACTTCAAGAACTCAAACCCCTCCCTTCCCCCATATTTTCCTTTTAACACAAGACTCTTCTCCTTCCTTCTCTTCTCCACTCAACCGATCTCCAACCTCCGTTCTTCTCAAGATCTCCAAGTAAGTATATGATTTTATTCCTCTTTCTTAGTATTTTTTTTCTTTTTCTTTTGTTTTCCTTTTCTGTATAGGGTAGTAAGATCATAGGTACTTTTGTTTGGGATCTGGATTGTGGTTTATATGTGGTATATGTAGGCTATTTGAATTGATTGATTTAGAGGAAGCCATTGTTGGGTTTGTGAGGAATGGTAGTCTGATTGGGTCTTTGGGTGACTTGGGGGTACATATGTACACTACCTGTTTGTTGATTTGCCTTAATGAGTGTTGAAGATAAATTTGACCAATTGTGCGAGTGAAGTCTGAATAACCGCTATTGGGACACATATTCCTCTCTTCACTTATAGTAGTATTTATTGTTTAGGTAACATGCAACCTTCAAAGAAGAGACGCGCTACCGGGGCCTCATCAAGTGGTCATGGAGGCTCATCTCGGGGTCGGGCACCGACCAGTGCATCTTAATTTGATTGTACCAGGTTTGTCTCCAGAGCTGCCCAAGACCGTTTCAGTTTGAAGGCCACTAAAAAACCTATACCGGAAAGGGGTATTGACAGAGCGTCCCTCCAGGATGAATGCCCTAATATGTATCGGGAGTTGATCAGGCGCAGATTGGACAGCTTTTCGAAGAGCCGAAGGAGGGTAACTTGATGCTTGTTCGAGAGTTCTATGCCAACTGCCCCGAACATGAGGATAGAGTATGCACTATGCGACACACAAGGGTGGAAGCCTTGTTAGAAGCCATCAGGAGAGTGTATCAATTTCCTGATTTCAATGGGGAGGAGGATTTCTATGATACTTACAGGAGAGAACCCATCACATGGAACAAGTTTTTCAGAACTATCTGTGCACCAGACAAAGAGGTAGTGTGGGTTGTGCCAGGATCAAAGCTACACTCTTCCTCACTCACTTTTGAAGGAAAGTGCTGGTTGTACATCATCAACAGTCGCTTACTGCCATCCCACAACACCACAGAGGTAAATGGTCCGAGAGCTTCCTTGATATGGTGCTTCGTGAATGGCCACGACTTCGATATGGCCAAGGTTCTTCAGTCTGAGATGTTCGTCCGTTCAACACAGAAGAGGTATGAGTTCTTTTTCCCCTCTCTGATCACTAGATTGTGCTGGGCAGCAAGGGTGCCTGAGAACCCAAATGTGGATGGCATGGTAAAGAAAGAAGCAAAGTTTCGAGCAGACAAAGTGACCATTAGGAAAGACCTGGTGGCACCAGAGGCAACTCATAGTGACAATTCTAATGCGTCGGAAGAGGGCGACGAAGGGCAGGAAGAGATTAAACCTGCCTTACCCCCACAGGAACAAACTGCATTGGCTGAAGGACCATCCCAGGGCAGACGGAGTATGCGAATGATAGCCCTAGAACAAGACATGGCAGGACTGCATACTTACGTCACGGAATTGGGGACCAGAGTTGATGATTTGGCAACCCAAAATGCGAAGTCAGAAAAGAAAATCATGGGCTGGCTGCGTGCGCTGGGGAGAGCATGTCATCTCGACCCTGGCACTGTCTCCGATCAAGACTGATCCACCTGGGAAGTTCCTTTACCTCACATTACTTTACTTTGTATGACATGGGGACATGCCATCTTTTTAAGTGTGGGGTGGAGGATACTTTGTTGTATGTAGATAGTTTCATAGTTTATTTTTATAAATCAATTTCGACTTGGCCTAATGATAGATATCATTCGACGAGTTTCTTGAGGGACTAAAGTCAAAAGAAGAAATGTTTTTTTGCTTTTGTAGTAGTGTATCAATTTCCCCTTGGTTTTTCTTCAAACCACGGTTCTTTTCCAAGGGTTTTGTTTGAACCAGGTGTAGTTAGCTTTTTATTTTTTAGTTAGGAACTTATGGGCTATGGGCAGAATTAAAATAGGAAGCCATGTTTTAGTTCGTAATGCCTTGAATATAGCAGTTACTTTAGTGTGACGCTTAGGCTTATTTGTTGACTCTTGTAAAAAGTCCTTAAAATGTATGCTCTTAATTTGGCTGAAGTACCCTGATCTGAGTGTTTGATGATCTAATCTGGAATGAGTCATGTGCCATGTGTGTGGGGAGGCTTGTTATATTCTGTGCACGACATTTAGCGCCTAGAACTTGCCCTGTGTGTCTGCAAAGCGAAATGGTAGTCTTGTTTAGTCTGGGAAGTGATATAGGCATTTATTTGTTGAACCATATATATACATACTCCACCCACCTATTTGCTATGTACCATAGTTAACCCTGTTGAGCCTGTAATCCTGTTTCCTTGGCAACCACATTATAAGCCCTATCCCTTGTTTGAATTGACCATCTTTTTGAGTCCTTTACCTCTCGTAAGCACTGGAAATACTATGAATTTATAAAGCATAAAGTGTGGGGTAGTTGATAGAGCTTTTGAGTGGAACTAGAAAATAAGGAGAAAGGTATATCTTGTTGGAAAATGCCACTTGTGAAAAACAAAAGAAGAGAAGAACATTGTTAATAGTGTATCATGTTGATTGGTAATAAATATTTGGTGGCTTTTAAGGTGAATGTGCTCAAAGAAGAAGTGTGGGGTGGTATATGTGGTGTTAAAAATGAAAATATTGATTTAACTTAGGTGTGAACTTGATTGTAAAATAAATGTATTAAAGTGCTTAGGGAGGTGTAGTCACTATTATATATCCAAATATATCATACCCAACCTACAACCTTCATTACATCTAAATAAAGTTCCACTTGATCCTAGACTAAGTGAGCTCAATTAGTAGAGTCGTACACTACGGGCAAGCCTATAGTGTGTTTTCTGTGGCACAAGAATATCATTTCTGAGGGTGAGTGAATTCTGTTCCTTTTAAAGTTCCTCAGTGTGTGTGAATTTTACTGATTGTGAATGAGTCTCTTTTGTTGTGAGCAAGCACTTGATTCATGAATGAGGGGTAAGTTTGGACCTTTGATATAGAGTAAGTAAGCCGGTTAGGAACATTGCGTGGCTAGAGGGAGTCAACTCTTGAGTTGTAGATGTTGCACTAATGTACTCAATTTATGTGAAATATTCTTGGTGTGACGAGTGGGGAAGTCGCTCAGTGAAGTTAGGCCTCTTAGAGTGTGGTTTGATTGCTCGGGGACGAGCAATGGTTTAAGTGTGTGGTATTGATAGTAGGTTATATTCATGCAATTTAGACACTATTTACACTCTAATTTAGCCGCACTTTATTGATATTTGAATGCTAAAAGATAACAAAATACTCTAATTAAGAATTTAATGCTTTGCAGGAGCTACTCCGAGCTAGGAGGGAGCTAACGAGTATTTTGGAGTCAAAATGGAATGTGAAAGGGCAATCGAAGGTTAGCCCGGTCGAAAAGGAGCGAGAAAAGCAAGCGAAACGACCCCTCCAGGTGCGCGACCGCGGAGTGGGCCGCGAACTGGTCCGCGAACTCAAGGCAGTGAGGCAGTCCAAATCCGCGGCCGCGGACGGGCGGACGAAAGCCAAACACGTAGGGTTAATTATGTAATTTCCTAGATGACTAACCTAAACCTATATGAAACCTAAACTCGCCCAGAATGAGGAATAGCTGTTTTTAGAAGATTTTAGAGGCAGGAACGAGGGAGAGAAGATGGATAAATTCCTAAGAGTTTTCATCTTCTTCTTCATACTTCTATTTGTTGATTATGAATTATTTTAGTGATTTGTTTTTCATTAGTATGAGTAGCTAAACCTATTATCTTGGGTTGATGGAACTAAATTTTGGATGAAGTCTTGACTCTATTTTGTTATAATTGAGTCGTGTTTGTTCTATGATTGTTCAATTACATATTGTATTGTGGTTAATTGAAAGGGCCCTTGATTAATCGTGTCTATTCACCTTGTGTTGCTTGAGAAAGAACACTTGGTTAGATTGTTGTTGAATAACACCACATTTGGAGAAGTTAAGAGATTAATT